>PVIC010019567.1:0-30425 GCA_004025085.1 Thryonomys swinderianus
ACTACAGGCATGAGCCACTATGCCTGGCATTGTGGTATGTGGTACTGCGGTTCGAACTCAAGACCTTGCACTTATGAGGCAGGTGCCAGAACTTCTGAGCTAAATGTCTGGCCCTGTGTTGCTTTTTGATATGCTGTGCTTCTTAGGCACCAAGAAATTAGCAGCTTTGCTCCACATTTCCTTTCCATCGCATTGTTTCTGCCTGGTTACCATGGGCTGAAACTACTAAACCATGAGCCCAAATATATCACCTCTCAAAATTCATGAATGCTTTTTTTTTTCCTCTGAGCAGCAAAAAGCTGACCAATACAATTGCCTATCTGGAAATAATCTGATAAATGCAATCTATCTTTATTGCTTTAGGCAATAAATATTTAAGTTTAACATGCTATTTCCTCAGTAGATACATAGTATTTAAAGTGATTCTTAAAGTGTTCTGTTTGAGTGTAATTCTCTTTGGTAAAATGTACAACATATCATGCTATTAGTATGTAACAAGAAATAAAAAGCAAATACAAAAAATCCCTTACCACTTATCCACTTGAATCAATAACTGTTTTTATGCACAATGTGTAAAGCTCAAAGTATTCATCTTCTTATTATGAACTTCAATTTTCTTCAGGCAAAACAAATTGTGCAGTTATTTTAGAGATGTTTCATAGGTCCCCTGGACTTTTGAATTTTACCATCATTAGATTTAATATATAAAATATAATATTTTTAAAATAACATAAGTATTCTACCAATACACCAAGTATCTAATTTTAGATATCTAATTAATTGTCTAGTTTTAGAGAAAACATAGCAAGAGTTGTTTTTAATTACAATGTAATTCTTTTCCCATTGGTAGTTACTCCCTGGCTGTCTGCTCACATTTGACCCATCCTTCTTGTTCTGTATTCCATTTGTCCTACAGAGACTTGTATTTTTCATAAAATGTTTACAGATCCAGTAGAAAGTAATGCCTTAATGTGCTTCTTACGCCCCAAAGAGGTACTCACTGGTATGTGAAAGCTAAGGGGATAACGAGCCAGCCGATGTGGTATAGATCACTGGACACAGCATTCTCCTCTCTCAGCTTCACTGTGGCTGTGGAGCAGCTGTGAGACTGGACAGTGCTGGTACCAGTGTCATCTTCTAAATCCAGCTGATGTGATGTGACGTCAATACCAAAGATCCAGTAATGGCACCTAAATTTACCTCTTCTTTCCAGCCATCACTTTACAGGACCTTTACTTCTTTGGTCAAATTCCTTTCTGCAGAGTAAAACATTTTCTTACTTCACTAAAAGAGCAGTATCTGCATTAAAATTAAATTCTTTAATATAAAGTGTCATTATTATGCAAATGTCTACTATTGTTTTAAAGGTGGCATTTTTACATTGGAATTTTCAAATAAATATTCAAAAATTATAAACTTTTCAATTTGTATGTGCTTAAGTCTCCTTCCGCCTAGAGTAGTCATGTCTCTTTTTCATTCTATTCACCATAATTTATAGAGAACATAAAGGATCCTTTGGTATGTATCTTGTTCTGAGGATATTAAGTTACTTCTTCATTTTGTTATTTAAATTTTCCCTTTTTGTTTTGTTTTCTGTCGGAAGTTAAACGAAACCTTCAATTGCAATTATCTTCTTACAGAAATATTTACTTTATAGGGATATATAATTTCATTGCCTGTAGCAGCAAACAGAAAGTGCAAAGTGCGATTCTTTTTCTGTTACTGTTACAATCAGTCACTGAATTTGTGTGGCAATGGCCTAATGCTCTCCTTTGTAAAATTGCTCTATGTTTTGTTTTATTTTTGCATATAGCTAGCCATATTCTTTAAAATAGATGACAAAAGTCTTATGTTTAGAGGTGCAACTGTTGGAAGATGATTGAATGATAGTGGATTAATCTTTTAATGAGTTCATAGATGGATGTGCTGTTACAAAGTGGGGCCAAGTCAGAAAAGTTGGGTAGACTGGAAGGATATCTGTTTGTAGGGATATAGGCTTTTCTCTCTGCTTCTTGCCTGCAGTGAAGTGAGGACCTTTCCTCTACCAGCCAAGCTAGTCTACCTTGTCATTGATCTTTTTAGACTTTGTTATTTTGACACAGTCTCACTAGTTCATACTGGCTTTGGACTCATTATGCAGCCCATGCTGGCCTCAGACTCCCTGGGATCATCCTGACTCAGCCTCCCAACCCCTGAGATTACACATGTGTGTCATCACATACATGTGTCATCACACCCAGCATCCTTGAGTTTTATCTGGGAACTAGTCACCCATGCTCTGAGACATTGAAACTGTGACCCAAAATAAACTTGTCCTTTAAGTTTCAGGTGTTGGATATTTTGTCCCAGCAATGAGAAAGTGACTAATAAAAAGTTATCACTAATAATTGAGGGGGAAGAGAAAATTGCAAATATGTTATTCTATTTGTCACATGTAGATTTTTGTTTTCCATTAAAGTATAAATTATTGTTCCAGATAGAGTTTTATTATCTTCAAATCTTGGCTACCTTCTTAGAGTTGAGCTACAACCACAAAAGTGAGTTATTTCCATATGACTGATTTTTTCCTAAAGGGTATGCTCCTAATGGTTGCAAGGATACATTACTTGCTGCGATCTAACAGTTGAACAATTAGACTTTGTTACAAGATGGTGACTTACTGACTGCTTATATCCTCTCATATCCAGGATTTAGAAACAGTAGAAAGGACTTGTTCACTTCTGTTATAGATTCACTACAGTTCTACTGGCCTTTCATGTAGCTTACAGTTGACCATTTATCTCCCACTGCTTTTGATCCTTGGTTTCCTAAAATCTTCTTTCCCATCAACTCTGATTCTATGATTTTTTTCATGATCCTATGACAAACTGCTGCATTGTGAAACTATAAGTTTAGATAATCACCTTGTCTAATGATTTGGCATAAAGTAAGACACAAGTATCATGCACTTATATAATTATTTAGCATTATTATTCCTCTCATTTTTCTGTGGTGTGTGTGTGTGTGTGTGTGTGTGCGCGCGCGCACATGCATCATGGAATGGGCCCTCGACCTTCACACTGAGCTACATTTTGTTATGATTTGTTTTCAGTGTCTCATGCAATCACAAGTGAGGCTTTCTGAGGCATGCCTAAATCTAAAGTGTGTAATGGTGGGATTAAGGGTGAATGAGCACTAAATCTGTTCACTATTGATCTGGCACCACTCTAATCCCAGTAGACCAAATAGAATATAAAAAGGGGACAAAGAAGCTGTTAAGGTCCCTCACTTGCTTTGCTACCTCTGCTTGCCATGAAATGTTTCTCCTCTGTGCTGTTTGTCTGCCAGTCCACCCTCCCTTTCAGCCAGCCCACTATGGACTAAAAATTCTACATACTTTGAACCAAATAAACCTTTCCTCCATTAGTTTTGGGCGTTATTTTGTCTCAGCAAGAAGAAAAGTAACTAAAACACCAGCTCAGTCTTTTCTTTTAACTTTTAAAATTGATTTTATTGTTACATTTTATGTATACATCATGATCCCATTCAATATTGAGAATTTGTACCAGTATAAGACACATCTTGATTTTTATTTTTCCCAATCCCCTGCCCGCCCTACAACCCTTTGTCCCCTATATACATAAGCTTTGTTTCCTTTTTTCCATAAAATTTTTTCTTTCCTTCTTTATTTGATTTTTTTTTGAGATAGAATCTTACCAAGTTCCTAGTTTCCTCAAGCTGCACTTGAATTTAATTTTTGCTTCAGCTTTTCAGAGTGCTGGGATTAGATGTATGTGCCACTATGTCTGGATTTATTTTGCTATTAACAATCTTCCTGTTAGTCTGTCCTTTCAGTTTCTTGTTCAGAATTCTTATTTAGCTAAATTAGCAATGGCAATCCATTGAATAATTGTTTTATTCTTTTCTCTATTTCTTATTTTGCTCTTCATATTCTTTTCTAAGCAGGCTGAGCATTTATTTCTGTTACATGGTGTATATTTTCAATCTCTCTTGCCTATAATCTTAATTTTCTAGTCTCAATTTTTCTAGCACAGGAATGAAAAATAGGATGACCTCAAAGCATTCTGAATTCTGTCACAGCTACTTCAGGAAAAATAAAAATCACATTTTAGACTCAGTGAGCAGCAAATCTCCAGTAAGATAAATAGGTGTACTTCAGGCATTCATATTTTTCATCTTCTACATTTACATCCTGAAATTTCAGGCTATTTCACTCTGTTAACAAACATTCACATAACTTAAAAGGGGGAAATCTATACTGGCAAGATATCTTCAGTGGATAAATGTTAAATCTAAAATTATACAGTACATCAAGGTTGTAGTAATATCAGGTTATAGATTTGAATTGCCCTGGGATCAAATCTGTTATTTACAATACATTATTTTAGTGCTAGAGTACTTTGAGATAGGGTCTATCTATGTATTTTAGGCTAACCTTGAACTGACAGCATAACCAGGCTGGGTTTGAACTCTCAGTAATCCCCCAGCCTCAGCCTGCTGATTGCTGAGATTGTGGAATGAATTAAGCTCCTGAACTGAGGTCCCTCTATTATATTTATTACTACTATGGTTTTATCTACTTAACATCCATTCTCTTTACCTGTATGGTTATGGCTATGGTTATGATCAACACTCTATCATCTCCATCTCCTATTGAATTATTTCAGAAATGTGTCATGGGAAAATTTTAGCCATTGCTTCTGTATATTTAATGTCTTTCTCTATCAACTCTTTGCCATTTATAATTAATATTAATTAACTGCTTTCAACATTTCCTGCTAGTTATTCACCTGCTACTACATTTTCCACTAGTTATTCACCTACTACTACTATCCTTTTAAAAAATACATTATTAATTTCTCTTTGATGGTTGAAGAGTTTTCTTTCTTAACTTAATTGAAAGTAACTCACTACATCCTAAACCATGTAATGAAATGTCAATCATGGGTTTTTAACAGCTTTTAACCAGTTTTGTTCATTTATAAAATATTTACTGATACATTGTATATATACATCATGATCGCACTCAGTATTGGGACTTTGTAGCAGTATATGACATGATTTAATTATCATTTTTTCCCATGTCCCTACCCACCTCAGTACATCCCAAACCCTAAATACATAAGCTTTGTTTCCCTTTTTAATTACCACCACATTCTTTCTTTACCCCTCATTACTCACCCCTCCACCACATTTCCCTTTTTCAATCAGAGTGAAAATTCTTTTTTTTTTTTTTTTTTTTTTTTTTTTGAGACAGGGTCTCGCTTTGTAGTTCAGGCTAGCTCTGAGCTCACTATGTAGCCCAGGCAAGCCTGGATCTCAGCAATCCTCCTGTCTCTTCCTCCCGAGTGCTGGGATTACAGGCGTGAGCCATGATGCCCGGCACTGTGGTATGTGGTATTGATGGCTGGTGGGCATGAGTCACCACGCCCAGCATTGTATGTGGTTACTGGGGATCCAGCTCAGGACCTTGCGCTTGAGAGGCAGGCACTGGAACCACTGAGCTAACCCTCCGGCCCAGAGTGAAAATTCTTGAACAAATGGCTTTTAATATGTTTTCTTTGGATCACATTCCTTGGGTTTTTTCTCACTAGCTTCCCTCCTACAAAACCTGAAACAGCCCACATCCTTTGAGATAATGACCTTGTGATTTATTGAACAAGTAAACTTATAACGTTCTAGGAGTTTACAATGATATTAAGAGAAGAAAGCAAAATAAAAACACTTTCCTTATGACCATTATCAATGGCAACATGAATAAAAACACCAGCACACCTTATTACAATTGGCAAATTGAAAGTGACAGTGTTATTTTTATTCTGATAGTATTTCTCTTCTTTTATCACAGGTTTTTTAAAATTGAATTCTTTATTGATACCTTTTATATACATCTCACAATCACACAGAACATTAGGGAATTTGTACCAATATATGACACAAGGCAATTCTCATTTTTACCCACATCCCAACCTACCCACACCTCCCCACCCCCTATATACATGCTCTTTTATTTTCTTTCCAAATCATATTTATTCCTACCCCTCACTACATTCCCACACCAAATTTCCTTTGGAAATTTCCTATTCTACAAAAACTGTCATACTTTCTAGAGCTCATTTACATCCACAGGTGCTCATATCAAAGAGAAGATCTGGTATTTGCCTATCTGTGATCTATTTATTTCACTTATGAGTTGTCCTCCAGGTGTATCCACTTGCACATATAAATGAAGGAATCTTGTCATTCTTTATGGCAGAATAATACTCCATTTTATATTTAAAAACCCCACATCTTCTTTATCCACTCTCTAGTTGATGGGCATTTAGGTTGTTTCCAAGATTGAGCTATCAAGAGCTGCTATGAACAAGGGTGTACATTTGTCTTTCCAATGTGACTTTTTAAATTCCTTTGGGTATATTCCTAGAAGGGGCATGGCAGAGTGAAGAGGGATCTCTAGTCCTAGTTTTCTGAGAAATCTCCACACAGCTCTCCACAATGGTTGCACAAGTCTACAATCCCACCAACAGTGGAGAAGGGTTCCTTTCTCCCCACAGCCTTACCAGCATTTATTGTTGGTTGATTTTGTAATAGAGGCCACTCTGTGGAGTGAGTGAAATCTCAGTGTTGTTTTCATTTGCTTCTCTCGAATGACCAGTGATGTGGAACATTTCTTCATATGCTTCTTAGCCTCTTTGACTTCTGCCTCTGAGAAGTGCCTGTTCATTTCAGATGCCCATTTTTGTATTGGGTCTTTAAACTTGGGGAGGCAGATTTGTTTAAGTTCTTTATATATTGTAGATAATAGCCCTTTGTCTGATACACAGCTAGTAAAGATTTTTTTCCATGTTGTTGTTTGTCTTTTAATGGTGCCAGGGACTTCTTTTGCTGTGCAGACACCCTTCGGTAGGATGAGGTCCCATTTGTTGATTCTTTCTGCTAATTTGTGTGCTATAGAGACTTTATTCATAAAGACTCTGCCTAAGCCAACGTCTCCAAGAGTTTTACCTAACCTGTTTTCCAGCAGGCTTATTGTTTTAATGTTTAAGTCTCGTATCCATTGTGAATTTAGTTTTGTGCATAGTGAAAGAGATAGGGCTAGCTTTAGTTTTTGGCAGGCTAAAGCCCAGTTTTTCCAGCATCATTTGTTAAAGAGGCTATCTTTTCTCCATTGAGGATGTTTGGCTGCTTTGTCAAAGATAAGGTGGCTTAGTGTTTCTGGATCTTCTAATCTATTCCACTTGTCCTCAGGTCTATTACGTTGCCAGTACCATGCAGTGGCTTTATAGTATAGTTGTTATCACAGTGGCTTTATAGTAGAGTTTTAAGTTGGGAATTGTAATACCCCTGCAATGTTGTGATTGTTTAGAATTGCTTTTGCTTTCCTAGGTCTCTTGTGGTTCCAGATGAATTTTTGGATTTTTTTCTCTAGCTCTGTGAAGTAGTGTTGGAATTTCAGTTGGAATTGTATTCAATCTGAATAGTAGTTGTGGGAGTATAGTCATTTTGATGATGCTGGTTCTCCCTACCCAGGAACAAGGGATGTCTTTCCATTTTCTGATCTCCTTTTCTATCCTGTTTTTCAGAGTATTATAGTTTTCAGAGTAGAGGTCTTTCACCTCCTTTATTAGGTTGATTCATAGGTATTTCATTTTTCTGGGTACTATTATAAAAGGGACTGACTCCCCATTTCTCTTTCATTGAGTCTGTTGTTTGTGTAGACAAAGGCTATTGATTTATGAGCATTGACCTTATGTCCAGCAACAATACTAAATTTGGTAATTAAGTCTAGCATTCTATTGGTTGAGTTTTTTAGGATCCTCTAGATAGAGTATCATATCATCAGCAAATGATGACAGTTTACCTTCTTTCTTTCCTATCTTTATTCCTTTTATATCTTTGTCCTGCCTGATTGCTGTGGCTAATGTTTCCAGCACTATATTGAACAAGAGTGGTGACAGTGAGCATCCTTGTCTTGTTCCTGATCTTAGTGTAAAAAGTTTCAGCTTTTGGTCATTAAGTATGATGCTGGCTGTTGGTTTCTCATAAATAGCTTGTATTAAATTGAGATGAAGTCCATCTATTCCTATTCTCTGTAGGGTTTTGATCATGACTGGGTGTTGAATTTTGTCAAATGCTTTTTCTGTATCTGTCAAGATGGTCATATGTTTTTTATCCTTGAGTCTGTTAATATAGTGTATTACATTGATTGATTTACATATGTTGAACCAGCCTTGTATCCCTGGGATAAATCTGACTTGATCAGGGTATATGATTTTCTTGATAACTCTCTGTATTCTGTTTGCCAGTATTTTATTGAGGATTTTTGCATCAATGTCCTTTAGAGAGATTGGCCTGTAGTTTTCTTTTTTGGTTAGATCTTTTTCTGCCTTTGGAATCAGGGTGATGGTTGCTTCAAGGAATGATTTGGGGAGTACTGCTTCCCTTTCGATTTCATTAAAAACATTGAGAAGTAGTGACATTAACTCTTCTTTAAAAGTTTTGTAGAATTCAGCAGTGAATTCATCAGGACCCTGGCTTTTCTTTGTTGGTAGGTTTTCTATTGCATTTTCAACTTCCCAGATCGATATCAGGTTTTTAAACATTTTTATATCCTCTTCATTCATCTTTGGAAGTTCATATGTGTCTAGGAATCTATGCATTTCTTCTAGATTTTCCATGTTTTTGGAGTACAAATTTTCAAAATACGTGTTTATTATCGTTTGGATTTCCACTGGATCTGTGGTGATTTCCCTTTGTCTCCACTGCATTAATTTCTCCTCTGATCCTTATAATTTTCTCCCTAGTATGAGCTTTGGGTTTGTCTTGCTCCTCTTTTTCTAATAGTTTGAGGTCCATCATTAGATTATTTATTTCACTTTGCTCTACTTTCTGAGTGTAAGTATTCAGTGCTATGAATTTCCCTCGTAGAACTGCTTTCACTGTGTCCCATAAGTTCCTGTATGTTGTTATAGGGTTGTCATTTAATTTTAGAAATTGTTTAATTTATCCTTTAATTTCTTTTATGGCCCATTGGTTGGTCAACAGAGTGTTGTTCGATTTCCATGTTTGTGATGATCTTGGAATTCCTTTTGCTATTCAGCTCCAGTTTCATGACACTATGATCTGATAATATGCAGGGGATAACTTCAATTCCTTTGCATTTACTTAAGCCTGTTGTATGGACTAGGATGTGATCTATTTTGGAGAATGATCCATGAGCAGCTGAGAAGAATGTATATTCTGACTTTGTAGGGTGAAATATTCTGTAGGCATCTATTAAGTCCATTTGCTCAAAAGTTTGATTAGCTCAAGTATTTCCTTAGTGAGTCTTTGTCCAGTTGATCTGTCAGTTTGTGAGAGTGGAGTATTAAAGTCCCATACTACTATTGTATTAGTGGTTATCTGGTTTTTCATGCCCACTAATGTTTGTTTTGTATAATTGGGTGCATTAGAATTTGGTGCATAAATATTTTGGTATTTTTATTTTTGATTGTTATTTCTTTCTCTTGGTTCATTTCCTGTATGAGAATATAGTGACCTTCTTTATCTCTCTTAATGTTTGGAGTTGAAATCTATTTTATCTGCCAACAAGATAGCCACTCCTGCTTTTTTGCAGTTTCCTGTGGCATGGAGGATTGTTTTCCAACCCTTTATTTTCAGTCTGTGGGTTTCCGTCTGAATTAGGTGTGTTTCCTGTACACAGCAGATTGTAGGATCTTGCTTCTTGATCCAATCTGCTAGTCTGTGTCTTTTAATTGGCCCATTGAGTCCATTGACAATAATGGTTATGACTGATATGGACATATTCAGAGCTGCCATGTTTCCCTGTTCTTCATTCTCTACTTCCTTGCTTTTCTCTTGTTCCATTTAGTTTCTTGTTTGCCCCAGTGAGTTCACTTTGCTGGGCTCCTGTGTATGGAATTTTCTGTGGTTTTTTCCAAGATGTTCTTTTGATTGTTTTGGAGTGCAGGTTTCATATATGTGAAGTTTTTCAGGTGCTCTTTATCATGGAAGTATCTTATTTCCCGGTCTATTCCGAGAGATTGTTTTGCAGGATACAATTGTCTAGGTTGGAGGTTGTTTTTCTGTAATGCTTGAAACACTTCCCTCAGGCTCTCCTTGCATTGAGTGTGTTGAAAAGTCTGCTGTGACCCTAATGGGCTCCCCTTTGTAGGTGATTTTCTTCCTTTCTCTCACTGCTTTCAGTATTTCGTTCTTGTGTTGTTTATCTGGAACCTCGATAATTGTATGTCTAGGTGTAGATATTTTTATGTTACGGACTTTTAGAGACCCATAGGCCTCATTAATCTGCATGTCCAATTCTTTTCCTGTGAAGTTTTCTGCCATTATCTGACATTTTTTTTAATGTCTTTTGCACTTTTTCCTGCTTCTTCAGTAACTCCAATCAGTCTTATGTTATTTTTCTTTGAATCATCTAGGAGCTGTTTGATTGATTTCTCATGGTCCCTTGCCCTTTTCCATAGATTATATCTTTCCTGTTCATTGGCTGCTATGGTGTCCTCTAGGTCTGAGATTCGGTTCTCTGCTTTATTCATCCTATTTTGCAAACTTCGTTCTCTATCATTACCTGGAACTCTGCTTGGAGCTGTTAAAAAGGTTCCATTGCTTCTTCTATCTCAGATTCTATCATCTCACTGATCCCTTCTTTAATGATTACCTTCATTGTGGACAGTATCTCTGTTTTGAGCTCAGAGATGAGTTCTGATTTCTATTTTACTAGATCTTCTTTAGTTACCATCTCAAAGTGTCCTGGTGTTTGAGTTTCAGTTTGTTCTATTTCCCTTTTCTCTGAATTTCTCTGTGGTGGTGATCTTTGTGTCTGTTTTTTTTTTAATATTTTCTCATTTCTACTCTTTTGTTGTTACTAATGTTATTTAATTTTTGCCTGATGCCAGGGCAATGTTTGTTGCAAGTGTCTTTCTTTCTGTTGTCTGGGACCCTTTGGAAGTCGCACCTTGAAACTGTAGTGATCCTTAAGAGTTCTCAGTTCTAAAACATCATGGGAGGTATTCGAACCGAGCAATCAAATCATCTTTGTTACCATAATACAATCAGTGCCAATATTAGTATGAATACTGTAAATGAAATACAAAGTTTTGATAATTTCTGTTCTGAAGACTTTGAACTCATGAGTTACCTCTATGTCCATATGGCAAAATTTAGAATTAATCAGCAATGTGTATACAACATGCAGATCGTAAATGCCCCCCCCCAACCCTTTGGGGATAAAAGGTCCCTGGGGAATCAGAGAGGTACGGAGACAGAAGAAGAATGAAATAGGGTTAGCAGATTTATAAAGATCACATAGCTCTCGAGAACCTCATGTATGCCACCGGGTAACAGGCTAAAAGGACCTATATAAAACAGTGCCAACTGTATACTGTAAGACCACTGGAGACTTGGCACACCTTCTTATAATAATGTAGAGGAAGAAGTAGGGCGGCCTAAGAGCATTTTACTTCTGGGTATTGGTTCTGACAGGAAGGAGGACCGGTGGTGAGGGCTAAATGTGAATAGAGGGATCTAGGAGTAGACAGCAATGCAGAAGCTAGATTCCCTTTTCTATGCAGATGTAAGCAATAGTGAGAGCAAAAACCCAGAAAGTTGGGCAGATTTAGTGCCAGCAAAATAGGAAAAAAAAATTATTTCAAAGTGAAGGAAAAAAAAAGTAACAGCATCAAAATCAGCAATGACAATATACCAAGCTAAATGCATTAGTTAAAAAGAAATATCACTGAATTTTTATCTTGCCTGGTCTGTCTCCACACAGCTCCGGAGCAGGGGCTGCCCTGGGTGTTGCAAATGGCGCTGGGTCAGGTCAGCAGGCCTGGGTCCTCACTGGCCACTCAGGGGCACAGTGGGGTCTGCCCCAAGGTTGCAGATGGTGCCGGGTCTGGTTGGTATCACAGGTTTTTATTATTCATTCATCTAGCCCATCAGACTGTGTCAAAAGAAGGAGTTAACTGTTTTGAGCATTTTTAGCAGCTGCAGAGTATTTGCAATCTGTCTATAGTTGTACAAAGAGCAACCTTTTTAAAGTTTCTGGCTCTTATATACTAATTAAATAACTTCTGTGTTTCTACTTGGTTACTATTACAAAACATTGTATAACACCTTGTGGTATTTTATGCCCTTGCATTTTATTCTATGCAAAAATGCTTTTAACTAAGAACAGTACTCATAATTAGACATTATACATTCATGTGAATAGTTTAAAAAAATTTAAGACAACAATCTGAACTTTACCCTGAAAGTTCCTCTTTGCGTGTATCAACTTCTGTGCTATTATTCCTGGCTCCTTGAACAACACTTAAAAACCAAAACCAGCCAGGCATGGTGGCTCTTGCTTGTAATCCCAGCACTCAGGAGGCAGAGACAGGAGGATTGCTGAGTTCGAGGCTTGCCTGGGCTACATAGTGAGTTTAGGGCCAGCCTGAACTACAAAGCGAGACCCTGTCTCAAAAAAACAAAACAAAACAGAAAACCAAAACCATAAACAGTAGAATCAAAATAAAACTTAAAAGCCTTTCCCCTAAAATCTAGTCTACTCTAGACTTTTTCTTCTTATTTAGTGATCTCAATTCACTTTTATTTTTTAATTAGGTTAGCATGCCTTTCTTGTTTTACTAGTAAACAGTTTCTGAGCTAACAACAAATTCCCTGGGCTTGAGAGACTTCTCCACCTGTACCTGGCTAGTTACATGCCTGCTGTTTTACACACAGAACTCCCCCGAGAAACTCTCTTTACCTCTCAGGTACCATGCAAGCCAGTCATCTGCAGAGGGGATCAGACCACATTATCATCATCTTAACTCTCAAGTGACTTTCTATTGCAGTTAATCATACCATGAAAGATGAGCTGATTCTTGTGTACATCTGTTATATAACTTTCACGGTTGGATTCTTTCTCTTAACCATACCATATTTCCTGAATTACTAGAACTCTGAAAAACTTACATGATTAGAGTTACAAGTTGTATAATTGGAAAACTGTTGTTTACCTATTTATCAGCTTCTTGTTTGCATAGGGGAATAAGTATAGTCACTGACTTCTTTCCTTATGATTTCCCAAAATTATATAGTAGAGTTTACTGTACAATATTCAATAAATACTTGAATATATGATTGAATGGGTCACTAAAATATGTGGATTATTTTATGAGTCCTATTCTAAGTATGTTAAGTTTATTTATGTTCTATCATATTAAACATATATTTTGTTGTTTTGCAAATAAATATGCACAATAGTATTATAATTAAAATAGAATTGTATATATAGAAAGTCCCAGACTCATTATTCAAGGCCCAGCTCTCTAACATCTCACCTTCATACTTCCATGACAGAATTAGTTCTATTCTGTAATGTTTCTTTATAATAAAACCACATGTAAATCAATTTATAAAGAAAATGTTTTGTACTTACAATGCTGAAAATACTAACATAAATAATACTGTTGGGCTCCCCATATACTGAAAATCTGTCCAGATGAAAGTTGAATGAATTGCATGCTATCTTTAAGAAATTCATGCCAGGCGTGGTGGCTAACGCCTATAATCCCAGCACTCGGAGGGCAGAGACAGGAGTATTGCTGAGTTCGAGGCTTGCCTGGGCTACATAGTGAGCTCAGGGCCAGCCTGAACTACAAAGCGAGACCCTGTCTCAAAAAAAAAAAAAAAAGAAATTCTTCTATATCTTTTTTTCATAAAGATAATATGAGATACTTGATTTGATACGTGGGTTAAGGTAGTAATCCCCCATTTTTCATTGTCATATTAATATAAAATATTCACTTTAGGGGTCACATTTTATTTTTATATTATTTCAATATTTGGTATGTTCCTGATTTCTGTCAACATTTTTTCATGTAGCTAATTGTTACTTCTTGAACATGAGAACTAGGGCACTGTTCAAGCAGAATTGTGTATAAGGGGTTATTTATTACTTTTAAGTTTACTTTCTGTCACAGTAGGTCACAGCACAGTATAATATAATACAAGTTGGTACAATCTTTTCTGCTTAACTTGTATAGGGTCTTGAATCATACTGACACATAACTTTGTGCTACTGTTTTGCTAGGTTGATTTTCTTTTCTTAAATTTATGAGTTACAGTGGAATTTTATTTTGTCTATATTTTCACTGACAAGAATTTTCTTATTATTATGTTGTGGAAAATAATGTGAAAAGATTTTTATTAGAATGAAGCAGTTTTATATTTTGGTAATTTTTTTGTTTGATCTTTCCAGTTTCTTTTAAAACAAACTTTAGAGTTTAATTTGCTATTGTGACATTACTACCTCTAAGTTACTAAGTGAAATTAGACTGCAAGTTTCTTGGATTTGCATCTTATCAGGTTTTTATATTAATCTTGTATGAGATATAGAATAACTTTGGGAGCTATTCATTCTTTATACTCAAATATGGAATTTGTAATACCTTAGAATTATTTGTTTCTTAAATAATGGCATCATCCTGGAAAATCTTATGGGGTTAATGGTTTTGCTAATATGTTTTGAGCAGTGTATGTTTGCAGTACATAATGAATGCATTCTTCATGGCGAGTCGTTAATACACAGATCAATCGCCTCTTAATCCTTTTGACTTGCCCTTCACTTCCCAGCCTTCCTCCCTCTCTTCTTCCCTAGATCTTTCTCGGAGCCAAATGTTTGGATTTTTCAATCTTGCAATATTATTTAGTTATTTAATTTTTTAGCTTTATTATATATTTTTTAGCCTTTTGGGAGAGTAAATCAAGAGTGTTTTATTACCTTTTAAAATTTTTGTTTTTACTTTCATGATTTCCCACTCTTACTGTGCTATGAAACAACAGCAGATTCTGAAGGCCTGTAGGCACCATTACTACTGTCTAACAATTTGGTGCGTCATTTAGAGTTGGAGAAAAGGGAGAAACCAACAGCAGAGGCATCTCTGACTTTTCCTTCTCTCCTCTGTTGAAGGCCCAACTGTAATGATTCGCTGCCTATGCCAGGAGAAAAGAAACACAACACTGAGAGACCCTGAAGGGTCTGACCAAACAGTTTTTATAGCGATTCCCCCTATAGTTACCGGTCAGCTTTGTTGCTGGCCTTCTCTTTGTCCAACCATACTTTTATGTATTTGTCCATTCTTTATCAAACTAACCATAAATATACATGTTTCCCTGAGGAAACTTCATTTTTGAAGTTTTCTATGGTTTTCAGTGGTGGCTCTGTCTTTCGTTAAATGGCTCCTATTCAAGAAACTTGTTATCAAAAAAGCGAAGGTAGCATTTTTTCTCCCCTATAGTTCTTTATTGGTGGTCATGCTCTGATAATGTGTTTTAAAGGTATATCAATACAGAAGTCATGTGTGTCTACATATAGATCATATATGTGTGATACATGAGTATATACTGGTATAATTATGCATTGTTTAATGATGGGAATAGATTCTAAGAAATATAGTTTTAGAAGATGTCATCACTCGTTGAACAATGGACAGTGTTATCTCAGTTCACATATTTAATTCATTATTCTGAAAATTTGACTGCAGTTGCATCCTTCACCAGATGCACGGTTTGCAAACCAAAACAAAATGTGAACCAAGGTATTACTATGTAATTACAGAAAGTAAGACTGGCATGATGCCACTAAATTACATAATCTTTTTTTTTTTTTCTCGGTACCAGGGATTGAACTTGGGCCCTTGTGCATCCAAGGTTGGTGCGGTACCCCCTGAGCTAAATCCCCAGCCCTTAAATTATATAATCTTGATACCCCTATCATATATGTAGTGGTATTGACTTACTGATTTTTTTCTTTTTTGTGGTACTGGGGACTGAACTTGGGCCCTTGTGCATCCAAGGTTGATGTGGTACCACTTGCGCTAAATCCCCAGCCCCTGACTTACTGATTTTTTTTTTAAAAATCTTTTTTGTCTGCAATGTCTATAATGTCATTTTCAACTAGTTTGTGATTTTGAAATTTCCATATTTAGTTTCATTCTTCAGTTTAAATTCATTTTACTGGGGTTGAAGTTTTCATGTTTATCTTTGCACTTTTTATAATCCAGCCACAAACATATCCATGTGCCATCTTATTTTCCCTATGTGACTACAAAGCAAACGTGAGATAGTAATGCTTGCCTATGAACTCAGCACTATGAAAAATTGAGGCAAGACGATCACATTAAGCCTGAGCTACATAATCACTTAACAAGATGGCATACATACATACATAGAATTCTTGTAAGGACAGGGAATGTACCTCATTATGATTTCTCCTCTTGTACCAAAGAATGTAATATGTCTAAGACTTTTATACCCTGCTGTTTAGCAAGTTTATTTTGTGCTGTGCTCTTATCATATACACGGGCACCATTCCATTAGGCTATTATTATTACAGTTTACATTCTTATTAGACTGTAAACTGTAATATTTATTTATATGTTATACTATATTTTAAACAGAAGCTTCCCTTAGAATATTAAATTTCTATGGTATAATGTAATCATGTTTCACAATTATAGGTGTTTATAATTTCTGTTCATTAAATTTTATCTGGAAAGATTTTCAGTTCATGAGGAGCCCAATAGTATAAGTGTAATATGTATTAATATTTTCAGCATTATAATTATAAAACATTTTCTTTATAAATTGACTTATATGTGATTTTATTATAAACACATGTATTACAGGACCAGAATAATTCTTTTTAATTTAATTTATTGGTACATTATATATACACATCACAATTACACTCCACATTGAGAATTTGTACCAGTATATGATATTACTTACTTCTCATTTTTCCCCTCTCCTAGCCACCCTGCAAGCTCCCACCCCTGTATATACAAGCGTGGTTTCCTCCTTGATCAATTTTTTTCTTTCCCCTCATTATTTAGCCCTAAACCCCATTTCCCTTTGAATATGTACTATTTTGGAAGTATGAAGGTGAAATATTTTTGAAGTGGGCCTTCAAAGATGAGTTAGAATTTGTCTGGAGCTCCCCATAATCACAGAGAAATAAACAGGGAAAGTGATTCAGGACCAAGTGTCACATTCAAGACCAATGAGAAATTCAATTTTGATTAAAAAAGCACACTGGTGTATTGCTAGCTAAATATATAATCACCACAAATTGAGTTATCAAGATGATTTTGGTAGATAATTAACCATTTTATTGGTATGCTTATTCTATGAATCTTCATTGTCTAGTAGTTTATAATATATTACCTTAGTAAAATCTAGTAAATACAAGACTAGTTAATAAGAGAAAACTATATTCATTACTTACTAGATTTTGATGATTGATTTTATTAAAATGCAGATAATATAATTTTCTAAAGTTAAATTTCTAGAAGTAAAAAACTATAAAATATAAATAAATATGTGGGAAGTGATGTTAGATAATAGGTTGAAATTTTGACAGGTTTCTTAAACTATTTGTACCAATCATATTCTTAAATATGATAAACTTATAGTACTTCAACTATTGTAATAAACTCAGTTTATGATCAATATTTAGTGTGGATTATTGATGGTTTCATATGTAAGCATTTTAGATGCAAACATAGTACTTTCATTTTCCATGACTTGCTTTTGAAATTAATGTCCAATCGTTCTTGAATAACACTATAAATTACTCAGGAAATACCACTAAAAGGGTAAAGAAAAACTTCACAGATGTTATAAATTTATGATATTTCAAAGATGTATTGGTTACCTTCTATGAGTGACTTTAATGTTAATACATTTAAATAAGAATAGAATTCTTTCCATGCATATAAATTGAGAAATTACTTTTTGACATATTTAATTTACAGCAGTTCTGATATAAAAGTGAGAAATGTGAATGTCTCTTTCTTCCTATTCTTGAATCTACATAAAGATTAATCTCCCTGCTAAGCGAGGTGGAGTTATCAATCATTCATACGTTTGAATGTCAGTTGCAAGGAACACACCATACATACCATGAGACCTGGTCCTTTTTTTCATTAAAAATAAAATAAATTAATTTCTTTGAAAAAATAGAAGAAAACCTTTTAAAATAGCATTTTTTGCTAAAGAATAGCATAATAATAGAGTAATTCTAAAGAGAACACAACTCCCTATCCATATCAACATGTGCAGATAGGTCATTTGTATTTATGTTTTGCTTAATAAAGTTTAAATTTTCCTTTTAAGATCATTTGTACATTTGGTTGATTATCATCTTGATATCTCACTTTAGTTTCTATGATTAAAATTACATTTAGATATTTGCCTCTTCATTCTTACATGTTACTAAGTTTTGAAAAGTCTTGTATTTCTCTCTCACAGATGATACTGGCTGTATTTACATGGACATTTGAAATAACTAAATAGAAGCTTAGTAGAGGTTTAGCCTTTTACACATGTGTTAGTTGCAAAAACTATGGTCTTCTCTGGTCTCGTGGAGTTTTGTTAGTGGGGAACTACACTCAGATGATGCAGAAATGCCAATGTCTTCACAGTTTGTGGCTTTTAAGGAGGTTATAGCACTATTTGGGAAGAAATTACAGTGATAAATTTGAGCACTTTAATAATAATAGCTGCATTTTTTTTATTTCTTTAGCCTCAATATTATAAGATGTTATTTACCAGCAGTTCTATTACATGAACAGTTTTATGTAGCTATCTATTATATGTTCTCTAATTTATTTATTTAAAATATAAGACTAAGAATTGAAGATTGTTTGATTCAAAAATGGAGTTCAAATAATATAACTTTCTTTTTGTTAATTTTATATTTCTTGGCTAATAGTGGATATTTTAATACAATACAAATCTTAACATTTGCACAATTTGATGAGGGAAATGGAAAATTCTTATTGACACTTTAAAAAGTTTTGAACTCACAACAGAACGTGTGAAGGTCCAATGAGCTGCTAGTTGTTTGAACCTCTAGTATTGATGCTCAGTATAACACTACAAGAATAATAATACTGTCTTTTTACCAGGGTGAACAGAAGGTGTGATGGATTAACACAAATAAATTGTTACTTCAAACCATGAAAAATGCAAAGATGAATGCATTATTATCATTATAATAATGGTAGCTATGCAAACAAAGTCTGATTCCCCATTTTTAACGAGTTAAATCACACTTGTACTTCAGACATTTTATTAGTGCTATCATATTATCTACATAAAAGTCTTCAGTGGAGTTCTTGGAATCAGATTTTGAAATTTCAGTGGATAATTTTACTTAGCAGTAATAAAATAACTGAGGCTGGAGAGCTTAAGTAAAACAGCTTCATTTGCTTTACAATGCTGATAGAGAATATGAATGTCATCATACTGGTGTTTGTGAAGTCTGCCTGAATGGATCACACATAGTGGCCATTAAGAGAGAAGAGCCATATCTGTAATTTAGGACCCAAAAATCAGCATTGTCATTATTTTAGTCAGCTATTCACTGCTATGTTCACATACCTAATCAAAGATTTCAAACAGCTGAGGTTGGCTGAATCCAAGGCGGAAACATCATGGCAGAAAGGGATGGCAGAGGAAAAGTGTCACCTCAGGTCAGCTACGATGGAGCAGAGAGACATGGGAAGAGCCAGAGAAAAGATAAACCTTCAAAGACACACCCCAGAGACATAAGGCTTCCAATTGGGCCCCATCTCCTAGCAGTTTGTTCAGACAGTGCCCCTGTCCAGGGATGGTGCAATACAACCCTTTATTCGTGTTTTCTATCATTATCAAAAAAATGTGCGTGTGTATGTGTGTGTTTTAATAAAATTGTGTATTACTCAGCCATAAAGAATGATAAATTTGAGTCATTTACATTCAAATGGATGCACCTTGAAGACATACTCATAGTGAAATAAATAGGACACATTTACAGATGTGTAAATGCCATATCTTTTCTCTGGTATGAAAAAACGCAGGTGCAAATGACTCAAAATGTATGGTAGGTAATGTGAAATAGGAAGAAAACATGCAAAAGGAAAAGGGAAAGGGCAGGTAGGGGAAAGTAAAGAGAAACAAAGCTTATGTATGTAGGGGTTGGGATTTTAGGGGGGGCAAGGAATGGAAAAAATGAGAATCAAGATGTGTCATGTACTGTTACAAATAGTGTTGAATGTGGTCATAATATAGGTATAAAATGTACTAATAAAATCTATCAAAAAAGAAGAGCTAATCATATAAGATTTTATGAAGCGATTAGTTAAGATCAAAAAAGAAAATATATAATTAAGGAGTATTTTAAAATTTACATTAGGGTTCTCCAATAAAATAGAATAGTACCTATCTTAAAAAATTACTAGGGTTTAATTTGTTATAGCAAGTAAATATATCCAGAATATATTCAATATTCAGTCAAACATAGAATTGAAAGCCCTCGTACTCCCACAAACTTCCTTCTTCCAGATTTACTTTGTTTTTTATAAGTATTATTCTTTAAATTTTGTATAATGTGTTTTATAGGGTAAAATGTCCTTATAAGCTATAGGTTACCATGAATTTAGTTTGCTGTAAAAAATATTTAATTGATACATATAATACATACCTCGAAATAGCACCACAATTTTGTGCATAATCTTTGTGTGGGTTTAGTGCCTGCAGTTTCTACTCTTTTGAGTATTTGAGTGCAAAAATGAATAAATACATGAAGATCATTTGGACTGAATAAATCACTTAAAATTTACTTTAATTAAAAAATTTGAAAATTTGTTCAGTTGAAAATTAATAAATTAGGATTTAAGGCTGTCATATATTCTGAATATAAGATCTGAAATAAAGGAATTTGTGGACATATTTTGAGAAAAAGAAATTGATGATTCAAACAAAACAATTTGATATTAATATAGGTAAAGAAAAGTGTGTTATAATTCACTAAAATTCTCTAACTCTTTAAAGTGAATATTAAAAATTACTTCATAAATGCCTTTCAGAAGTCAAGATTGAGAATGTGATGGCTTATTTTTAATGTTTCAGCTTTTACAATGTACATATCATGGGAGTGTTTCCATCAAATATTTATTCTCCATCTTTTCAGTGTTCTAGAAAACACTGAAGAGTTGACTATGCCTTTCTTGTCTATTTTTTGTTTTTTACCACTAATGAAATAATGTATATTCTATTTAAAGTAATAAAGTTCAGGTAACTGAGAGAGAAAAGGAAACAATTTTTTACCTCATGTATGAGATTGTTGTTTTGTGATATATTATTATGAATATATTTTACAATAAATAAAGCAATGAACTAAGCAGTGTAAAAAAATCTAAAGGGAGCTAGCCAGTCAATACATTAAAAATTTAAAAAATGATATATAATTTGTATTATAAAAACATAAAATTAGTTTGATATTTGAAAACAAATGAATGCATGTATAAAATGTAAGATTTTGTTTGTTTGTTTATGTCGTGAGACAGGGTTTTGTTTTATAGTTCAGGCTAGCCCTGAGCTCACGATGTAGCTCAAGCAAGCCCGAAACTCAGCAATCCTCCTTCCTCTGCCTCCTGAGTGCTGAGATTACAGGCATGAACCACTATACCCAACATTGTGGTATGTGGTACCACATACTGATTTCTGGTGGACATGAGTCACCATGCCCAGGATTGTTGTACGTGGTTACTGGGGATTGAACCAGGCACCTTCCACTTACTAGGCAGCCACCAGAACCACTGACCTAAATCTCTAGCCCTATAAGAATATTTTTGATCATTTCAATACACTTGAAAATGATTTGATAGGATTAGTGTTTATTCTTAATAATTTGTCAGTTTATACAATGAATTATAGATGTACATAAACTTAATCTAAAATTTTAGCAAATTTTAGCAAAAATTACCCTTCAGATGAAGTGAAAGTCTTCCTCTGAAATCAGAAACAAGAAAACAAATGACTCTATAATTTATTTTTGGTTTTCCAGTGGAGATCATAGCAAATGCAATAAGATAGGAAACTCAAAAAAGAAGAGAATCTAATTCAGTGAATGAGGAGTGTGACTCAGGCCCTGTAGTCTGCAGATTTTTCCCAGGTAATTCTACTGTGCAACCATCACTAAGAATCAACACATTAGGGTCTGTAGCCCCCTGTGCTGAAGGGGAAAAGCTGGTAGTGATGGTCTCGCCCTTCTAATGTCTCCACTGCTGCCTTGATTTAATTTCTAAGGGCAATGAGCCCAGTACTCAGATCTTAATGAGTGTGGGAGAAGCTAGAGAGAAGTAGGATTTCTACTGCAGCCTAATTCATACACAATTTAATAAAACTGTGAACATCTTAATTCAAGCCTAAATTTGTGTAGAGATTGTCAGCTAGCACAGATATATCCCAATACTTAGTGACCTTATCAAGAAACTGCGAATGTGTCAATGTTTTCTAAAAAATTTTCTTATTTTAAATTTTTCTTATTTTTTTCCATTTTATATGTTTCTATATGTTGCATTTCCTGTTTAATATGTAGATGCTGATTGTTAATAATTAAACATTTTAGTTTGGACAAACTACTGTTCTCAGTAATAACAAGAGTGTTTCAAGGAGATGAACATTGATTAATTAAAAGTATAAGGGCTGGAGATTTACTCAGTGGTTCCAGTGCCTGCCTAGTACATGCAAGGTTTCTGGTTTGATCCCAGGTAACCACATACAATAATAGCTGTGGTGACTCACGCCTGCCAGCAATCAATACCACGTACCACATTGCCGTGGTGGCTCACTATTGTAAGCCCAGCACTCAGAAGGCAGAGACAGGAGGATTGCTGAGTTCTAGGCTTGAATGGGCTACCTAGTGAGCTCAGGACTAGTCTGAACTACAAAGCAAGAGTCTCTCTCAAAACAAACAAACAAAAGTACAGAAGAAAAAACTACCTTATTTCTTGGTTTTAAAAATCTAAACTGCATTTATGGTGTTTCAAATTTATATATAGATAAGAGTTTAACCTGGAGTGAAATCAATAGAGCACAGATAGGCAAATACCGGATCTTCTCACTGATATGAGCACAGGTATGATATGAGCACAGGTAGATGCAAATGAGCTCTAGTAGTATGACAATCTTTTTAGAATGGGAAATTTCCAAAGGAAATTTAGTGGGGGATGTAATGAAGAGAAGGAATAAATATGATTCTGAAAGAAAATAAAAGAGCATGTATATAGGGGGTGGGGAGGAGTGGGTGGGGATATGGGTAAAAATGAGAATTGACACTGTCATATATTGGTACAAATTCCCCAATGCTATGTGCGAATGTGAGATGTATGCAAATTGTACCAATAACGAATGCAATTAAAAAAAAGAGTTTATTTCAATCTCCCAGCATGTCATTCTCCACAAATATATCAACGTTCAATCATGATTAGCAAATAAAATATTGCAAGTGATGCATGTACAATTTTCTAAATTAAGTGACCAGATAATTTTCAATCTAAGTGGATTATTGTAGATCAAAATAATTGAAAGATTTAAAAGTCCAATTAGTAACTTAAATAGTAGTTGTCCTCAATTTAAAAGGAAAAGTAATTAAAATAAATATTAGGATTAAGATGTTTTTGCAAAAAGTTGATGTTCTGGATGTTTTGACTCTATTTATTTTAACATTCCTTGAGATGATTTAAAAAGAGCAGTTATTTTCAAGCTGTTCGATAATAACAGATGTTTGTGTTTAAACCTCCAGAGAAAAATACCAGATGATTAAATGTCACAATAAATTTCTTGAAAATGAGAGAATTTAAAGTTCCAAAGCTAAAAGCAAAAACAAAACAGAATTAAAACCCCCCAAAAACATTTATATTGGTTTAAATAATTATGTTTTTATTTTGCATTAGCCAAGCGGAAACAACTGTTTCAGGTGTTCACTCACATGAAAGGGGGAAGCCACCAGGGGGCCTGTCTCTGGACTGGAAGCATCCACCCTACATGGCAGCTGCACCCTGTTGGTGCTATTAAGTCATAGGTGTTTTCAGGGGCTTGGTTAAATATGTTTGGGAATCTTTCTCTATAAAAGTAATAAATTTAAAAGTAGCAAGTCATCCCTTCCATCAAGCAGCTGAACAGATTCTAAACCATCTCTGGTTTCATGGGGCGTGCTCCTGATATGCAAGCTGGCAGAAATTACCTGGAGCCGAGCGGCATGAATCCAGCAGAGCCGGAGGAACCTGGAGAGGACATCCTCCCTCTTCCTTGAGTCCAAACCCACCAAATACATAACCACCCACACCTTTCAGGCGAAGAGAGAAGCACTTCCATGGTATTTACAGTTTAAAACAATGGTTAATTAATTTGAAATGTTTTCCAAGAATGCTGTTTTCCCTTTTTGGGGGGAACGCATAAGTTCTAAAGTGGTAGGAAAGAGGCATGTGAGGCACCAAGTAAACACTAATTACCAAAATTCATTCAGTATGATTCATTTAAAAAAGTCTTACTATTTTAACAGCAAAAAAAAAAAAAAGCCATAGAAATGGTTAAGATTAGATTCATGGAATCATTTGTTTCAGTGAAATACTTCAAATTATGGATTTTAATATTTACCATTAAATATCATGATGAGTTTTTAAAATTGGGTTAAGACATTTGTTTTGTGAAAAATATGAAAACTGTAACTGCACCCAGAATAATATCATATACCAGCAAGAAAATAACTAAATGTTAAACTTTGTTCAATCATCACAGGCTTGATGTTCAAATTATATATCACCTGTTAAGAATTCATCTGTGACTCTTCAAGCCCGTAATATGGATATATTGTTTCTCAGCATATAGATTAATGGAAGACACCTAAAACAAATTATGAGGGATCATTTCCACATGTGTGCCTCAGGGCCACAATCCCGGGAGATTGTGGCCCTAACTTGTGGGGCCATATATTCCCCTACCTCATCTTCCTGATCTGTATATTCTCCTTGATCAAAGCTTGGCCTGAGAATCAAGGCCACTGGCCTGCACCAAACATTTCCTTGAATACAGATCAGGTCTGTGCATGGATAACATGTGATGATCAATACATTAACCTGATGGACTCCTGTGTTGTAATAGGAAGCACCATTACAGTTTGAGAAGCATCAGTTTATATCCGGTGAATGCATAGACATTTTCTAGTTCCTATGATTCAGGTAGATAGGTCTGATTCTTGAACCATTTTTTTCCTTGCCTCATCCAATCACTCACTTCATTCTCTGATTCTACACTTCAAATCAGTTTTCATCATATTGTAATCATTCTAACAACTAACAATACCTGTCTTCTCTTTTCCTTTTTCGTTTATTACTTCTACTGCCATAAGCCTAAATGAAGCTAGATCATATTTGCTTGGTAAGTAAAAATTTCCTCCTGGTTTCCTTCATTCTACATTTCTCATGCTGAATTTCTCTTATGTGAACTAATCTGTCCTCTTCTTTTGAGACATCTCTGATATTATCCCTTTGGGTTCAACATATTTCAGGGGCATCTCATCCCCTTAAAGTTATTAAAAGAACTTGTAATATGGCCACTGGAGCCCAGCAGGATCTACAGCCATCTTTCTACTGTGTTTCTCTCTGATCAAGACCAACCTTCCCACTCCATCTTGGCCTTTTCTTCCACTGCTTTCCAAACATCAAGCTTATTTCCATTCCATAATCAAGGTTTGACGCTGTGTGTGTGTGTGTGTGTGTGTGTGTGTGTGTGTGTGCATGTGCGCGCGAGCGCATGTCCACAGACCATGCAATCCTTTCATTGTATTTTGAAACTCCACATGGAAATTTTATTTTCATGAATATTAGAATATTCACAATCAGAACTTTTTCTCCCATAATAGTCCCTTTGATGATAGATACTACCTGTCTCTATTCATCAGTCCCCATGCTTAATGCAGTGTCTTCTCCATAGTACACCCTGTCCCCTAGTTACATTTATAAGACTTTATTTTTCCTTTATTTGATACAATTGTGTTCTTTTTCAAGATTTAGATAGAAACTATGAGGGGGGTGTTTGTTTTGATAACCTAAAGACTTCCTAACTTATTTCTGAAAAAAATGTATAGTTTTAATACCTGGTGGGGAAACTTGATTATATTTTTGTTCAAATATATCCTATTGGTGAGAAAACTTAACGTTTGTTGAAAGATACACAGTAAGGTGCCAGAAGATACCTCAGAGATGACCCTTTGGGCACCTCCCTAATTCTGAAATCCTTATTAGTTTTAGACAAGGCTGAAAGAAGCTGAGTCACTCTGGTTTTAACCTGAAACATGTATCCGTCTGTGAGCATGAAACCATTCGCTCCCTAGCATCTCATATGGAGAAGATCGGAACCTAGGTTTGAGTCTCTAACGATCAAAGGAGTCAGGGACTGGAGCTCCCACGTTCATCCTCCTAACTCTTGGACCTCACTTTTCTCTTCACCAGAGCATGAGGAAATGGCATTCTCCTGTCACTCCCTGAGTCCCCTAGGCGAACAACACCTATGTTCTGATACCTTGTATGTTTCTCTTTTTCTGAGAACAGTTTTAGAAAACAAATATCAGTAACAGAATCCCTTTCTCTCTGCTTTTTCATTATCTATAATCAAATTAAAACTAGCCAACCATCTTGAAGTCACTAAACATTTCCCCTACCTCCTGATTACTGAACTTCTATCCTAGTAAGAAATATTTTTAAATTAGTGAAACATTTGAGAACTCTTTTCACCTCTAGGCAGTGTGCTGAATAACCCATGGGGGTGTAAGCTGAGAGAATTTCAGAGGCCATTGTTTTCTTATTTTTCTGAGATTAGCTGTGGCAAGAACACTTTTATCTCAAAGTTATTCCTCTGTGCATTGGCTTATTAACTATATAAACTGATTTAAAAGGTAAAGGATAAACTATCACCATGGTTTTCCTTTAACAGGCTAGAGCCATTATGTATAACATTTATTATAAGGTTGTATCCTGATTTTCAACTGACATATTCTGTCCGTTCAGGTCTGTTAACTTTAGACTATTGTAATTTCATGGTCACTCTAAAATAGCCTCTTAAAACTGGGACACATTTTATAAAATAATGTACATGGAGGCAAAATTGTTACAGCTGTAATTGTTTACACAGAAAGAAATATTTTAGAGTGGAAAGATAGCACTGTGTTTCCTTTTATGGGATCTATATAAGTAAACTACTACAAGCTTTCAAGATTGTAAATATTTATCTGCAGTACATATAAAAATTCATGTATATGTATTTCTACAGTGGGATTTGATAATGTTCTATCTGTAAAGGGAAAAATTATGATGGATTGTAATTCTAATCTAGGTTTTCCTTTAATAGCTTACCCTTTCTCATATTTTCTTTTTAAAGGTCATTTTATATTCTATTGTCTGTGTATTTTAATTCCTCAGGAATGGATTATGCTAGGAAAATGTTTTATCTGGTGCAATTAGTGTCTAGTGCCCACGGTAATGCAGTAAAATGTTACTTTCAGCGATTCACCAGGGTCACACACTGCCCCTTGAGTCTATGCATAAAAATTCAGCAATTTAGTCTCCCTATTAAAAAGATTCTCTAGGGTTAGAAAAGCATATTAGAATTCTTTTGTTAAAGACGTTTTCAGTCTACATAATGTGTTTACTGATCTAAAATGAAAATAAAAATATTTTTTAAAACTTTATACGTAGTTAAGTGCATTACAGGCACAATAATATGCAACAAAGTGGAACTAATTTATTAAGCTAGTATTACACACAAAGGAAATTTCTTAGATACTATATAGCCTTTCAAATCTTAGTATTTTCTGTGTTCTCTAAAAAATTTCTGATAATGAAATAAAGCAGTAACAGCTCAGAAGGATATAGGCATGCATTGATGATATTTTAAATCTATGAGGGCTTTAAGTAAGATCTACTTCCAAAGTGGGTACAAGATGCACCTTTGCTGTAGGAGGATTTCCCTATGTTCTTTCGTTTTTCTGTGCCTAATGTCTAGTTCTTTTAAGTAATTCATTGAGATTTTATTATAAATCATTGCTTCATTGAAAATATATACATAAAATGTAATAGAACTATCTTCTCTTTAGAAATATAATACTGTATGTTCCTTTAAAGGCAATGCATTTAGTAATAGTTTTGAGCTCTTTACCACGAACACAAAATTTTATCTGGACTGACATGTGTCACAGCAATGCTGCAGAGTTGAAAAGGAATAGGACAGATAATATCCCTTTTACATACATAATGTCATATATTCATGTATGTTTCTGTGTGTGTGTGTGTTGTATAATTCTGGAAGCTACATCCTAGTATGCTTTCAAAAGATTTAAACTATTCTGATGTTTTGTATAGTTCTTTCATTAGCTTTGAATACATACAAAACCACTTCCAAAATTAGCCAGTTGATGGCATGAGTATGCGAAAAAAAACACACACTGCAGTGCGTTCACTAAATCTCAGGTAGATACAATGTCTTTTGAAAGTATTGTATATTTTGATTATTATTGAGGTCTATTTTCTGTTAAACTCTGAAATGCTTTTTTTTTTTTTTTAAGACAGGGTCTCACTTTTTGTTTCAGGCTGGCCCTGAGCTCACTATGTAGCCCAGGCAAGCCTCGAACTAAGCAATCCTCCTGTCTCTGCCTCCTGAGAGCTGGGATTACAGGCCTGAGCCAACATGCCCGGCACTGTGGTATGTGTTATTGATTTCTAGTGGGTGTGAGTCACCATGCCCAGCATTCTATGTGTTACCGGGGATTGAACTCAGGACCTTGTGCTTGTGAGGCAGGCGCCAGAACCACTGAGCTAACCCTCTGGCCCTTTTTCAGCTTTTTAATAACTACCTCATTTTATTGTATAGTACTTAGTATATAATTAATACCTTTCGTATAATTAATACCTTCCAATGACCAACTTCCATATTTTAGCTCTGAGACTGTTTCATATTAACAGACTTAAAATGACACTATTTTTGAATTGAATTCTTTATTGGTACAATTTATATATATCTCACAATCACATATAACATTGGGGAATTTGTACCAGTATATGATACAAGTTAATTCTCATTTTTACCCATATCCCTACCCACCCACACCTCCCCACCTTCTTTATACATACTCTTTTATTTTCTTTCTGAATCATATTTATTCCTTCCCCTCATTACATTCCCACACCAAATTTCCTATGGGAATTTCCCACTCTATACAAGCTATCATACTTTTCTAGAGCTCATTTGCATCTACAGGTGTTCATGTCAAAGAGAAGATCTGGAATTTCTATGTGTGATCTATCTGTGATCTATTGATTTCACTTAGTAGTATATCCTCCAGGTGTCTCCATTTGCACCTAAATGGATTGATCTTGTCATTCTTTATGGCAGAATAATACTCCATTTTATTAAAAAAAAAACCCACATCTTCTTTATCCACTCTCCAGTTGATGGACATTTGGGTTGTTTCCAAGATTGAGCTATCACGAACTGAGCTGCTATGAACAAGGGTGTACATCTGTCTTTCCAATGTGATTTTTAAAATTCTTTTGGGTATATTCCTAGCAGGGGGATAGCAGGGTCAAATGGGACCCCCTAGTCCTAGTTTTCTGAGAAATCTCCACATGGATGTCCACAATGGTTGCACAGGTCTACAATCCCACCAACAGTGGAGGAGGGTTCCTTTCTCCCCACAGCCATGCCAGCATTTATTGTTGATTTTGTGATCGCGGCCATTCTTTGTGGAGTGAGATGAAACCTCAGTGTTGTTTTCATTTGCATCTCTCGAATGACCAGTGATGTGGAACATTTCTTCATATGCTTCTTGGCTGCTTTGACTTCTGCCCATTAAGTATGATGCTGGTTGTTGGTTTCTCATAAAGAGCTTGTATTAAATTGAGATAAAGTCCATTGATTGCAATTCTCTGTAGGGTTTTGATCATAAATGGGTGTTGGAGTTTGTCAAATGCTTTTTCTGTGTCTATTGAGATAATCTTATGGTTTTTCACCTTGAGTCCGTTAATATAGTGTATTACATTGATTGATTTACGTATGTTGAACCAGCCTTGCATCCCTGGGGTAAATCTGACTTGATCATGGTGTATGATTTTCTTGATAACTCTCTGTATTCTGTTTGTCAGTATTTTATTGAGGATTTTTGCGTCAATGTTCATTAAAGAGATTGGCCTGTAGTTTTCTTTTTTGGTGAGATCTTTCCCTGCCTTTGGAATCAAGGTGATGGTTGCTTCAAGGAATGATATGGGGAGTACTGCTTCCCTTTCAATTTCATTAAAGAGATTGAGAAGTACTGGTATTAACTCTTCTTTAAAAGTTTTGTAGAGGGCCGGAGGGTTAGCTCAGTGGTTCCGGCGCCTGCCTCGCAAGCGTAAGGACCTGAGTTCGATCCCCGGTTACCACATATAATGCTGGGCGCGGTGGCTCACGCCTGTAATCCCAGCACTCGGGAGGCAGAGACAGGAGGATTGCTGAGTTCGCGGCGGCTTGCCTGGGCACCATAGTGAGCTCAGGGCCAGCCT
>PVIC010019568.1:0-30421 GCA_004025085.1 Thryonomys swinderianus
GACCTTGCGCTTGCGAGGCAGGCGCCGGAACCACTGAGCTAACCCTCCGGCCTCCTTATCAGTATTTTTGAAAGAGAAGAACATTTAAATTCAGTTTATCATTTTTTGAGAATTTACTTTCATGACATAAATGTATTCTTTTTTCTTTTAAAGACATGATGTTTACACTTAAGCCTATGATCCACATCAGATTAATCTCTGTGAATAATTTGAGGCTGGGTGTGATGGTCATTTTGTTTTCCTATGTGAATATTCAGTTATTCTAGTATACTGTTTAAAATTTTTTCTTTCCCTGTGGATTGCTTTGATATCACATTAATATTTTGAACATTGAATGGCAGCACTAACACAAGTCTATTTTTGGCCTTTTTATAGTAATCATTGAAGTTAGGTAACCTAAGTCCTTCAACTTTGCCAATTTTCAAAATTCATTTGGATTTACCAAATTTCTTTCCGCTCCATTTAATTTATAGAACATATTTTTGAATTTTCATATAAAAGATTACTAGAATTATAACAGATTGGTAGAATGTAAAGATTACTTTGGAAAGACTAGGCAGCTAAACAATATAGGATTCTTTGAATCCATGAACATGGTTCATCTCTTCATTTATTTAAATCTTTTTTAATCTTCTGTAGCCAGGATCTGTTGTATAACTTTTGGGTAGGGCCTCAGATATGAGTTCATTTCCTTTAACTTTTGTTTATTCAAATCTTCCCCATGCATTTCCTTTGGGCATTCGACAGAGATTGAGGAAGAGTGTATTCACAGAATTCTGGCCTCTTTTTCAGTCTTTTCTTCTCATTTTGTAGTGGCTTTGTGTGGTTCCTGGTGTGGTTCCTGCTTCTGGCTGTGTAAATTAGATAAACAGTGAGTTTTTCAGTGTGATTTTTTTTTTTTGTACTACCAACTACTGTATGGTACCAACAAAGCCTCTGATATTCACCCTATCCCTTCTTTCAAACATCAACTCTTAGAAAGAATATGCTATTTTTTTTCTCTTAAATACACATATTTTTAAAAAATTACCTAGGTAATTTAAACAAATTATGTGGAACTTATAGTTGTTTGTGGTTATCTCAGTCCAGTAGGTATTTGCACAACTATTAGTAGAGGTGAAACTCAGTTTATCTGTTTTTTAGCAATGTAAGAAGAGATTCTTTATCTGTGACTTTAATATAAAAACAACTCATTGTGTAGTATTAAACAAATTTTGTAAAAAAGCTGTGCATAGTGTTATGAATTAGGTAATTTTAACAGGCATATACCTACAACCATAGTGTGCAGTATAATCCTCTAATAATGCAGTGGAAACCTCACTGAAGGTGCCATGGGAAAGTTCTTTGTCTTTGTTCTCCTGCTTTCTCCTTTTTCCTGGTTCTACATTTGGTAAATGGCTTCTCTTCTGTATTCATCTTCTTCCCCTATTGTTCATCTTACCTCATGGATTTTTTTTTTTTTTTTGAGACAGGGTCTCACTTTGTAGTTCAGGCTGGTCCTCAGCTCACTATGTTGCCCAGGCGAGCCTTGAACTCAGCAATCCTCCTGCCTCTGCCTCCCAAGTGCTGGGATTACAGGCCCGAGCCACCATGCCTGGCACTGTGGTCTGTGGTATTGATTGCTGGTGGGCATAAGCCACCACGCCCAGCATTGTATGTGGTTACCCGGATCAAATTCAGGACCTTAGGGCTTGGGAGGCAGGCACAGGAACCACTGAGCTAAATCTCCGACCCCTGATGGATTTCTTTCAATGATTGTGACATGAATTTAAAGCATCTTAGTTTCTTCCCATGCTGTCATTTGGAAGTTGCATCTAAGATATCAAGGCCTAAACATTTCTATCTACTGTTTTTCCTTTTCTCTTCATTGGAATTTAGGGTTTAAAAACTACTGTATGCTACAAAGGAAAATCTGTTTTCCTTTGATTTTACTCATATTTTTCTCTTTTATTTTTCTATAACTCTTACTATATTTTGACATTCTAGGAGAAAGAAATGAGAATTTAGTTTGAACACGACCTCACCATGATTCCTGTCACATTTTTTCTGTTATGGAGTTTGACATTTTGCTGCAAAATCAAACTGCATCTCTGAGTATAAACATTTTAAGAATTTATTCTCTATTATTGATCTGTTCTATTTTTCCTACAGCAATTCTATTTTATTTAAAAAAATTTAGTTTAATCGTTCACAAAACACTTTGAACTTTACAGGTGCCTTGCTAATCTAATAGGGCACTACCTGGATCCTTAGCTCCAGAGGTAAAACAGATTTCCAAAAGAGAAAAGGAGTGGATTGTTGTCATAGTGGAGCTGCACATGGGAGGGTGAGGTGCGGGGTCATGAACACACATCAGACTCTGGGAGGTTTCTGGAATGCTCCCGTTTAATGAATGCAGTATAGGGCATTATATAGCACAAGCAGTGGGAGGGGTTTGCTCAGTGGCTATTGGGATTGGTCTATGGTTGCCAGAGGAAGGGCCCAACATTGGGGAGGACTGGACAATCTCCAGCTGTGGCATGCTCTCAATGCTTGCTTTGGTCTCGACCTAGTCTACCAAGGGCTAAGGGCTCTCTCAGGACCTAGAGACTGGGATGTGGTGTAGCTGGCTCAGTCAGACCTGGATTTCACCATCACCTTCCCCCTCTGTTTAGATCTGATGGCCTTTGCCAACGATATGACGTTTTTATGGGTTTGGTAGATAGGGTGACCTGAAAATTAGCCTGTGAGTCTATGAATTTAATTTGAACCAGCCCATTATGAACCCTTCCCAAATGGAGCCCCAGACAATAGTAAAGGTAACCACGTAGAAGGAGTAAGTCCATTTGGGACTGTAGGTTGACAGTGATAGCGTGAGTATCATGGGAAAGAGCCAAAGTTTGTCCAAGGGTATGTGTTGTATTTTGAGCGAGTTGATTATCAGCAATGGCAATCTGCTTGTGCAACGTGATTGAGCCAGTGTGACTGTGTGTCTCTGAGCTGTGGCAGCAGCAGCGACAGTGGCAGCCAAAGTCCCTTGGCATCGGAAATCACCTTTGTCATCGCTTCTGGCAGGTGGGGACAAGGGTTGGAAGCAGCGCTTTGGCGGGGCAGTCCATGCCGGGCAGGAGTGTGGAGTGCAGCTCCGGTGTGGGGTGTGGGGTGCGGGGACCAGGTGTGCAGTGCAGGTGCGGAAAGGCGGAAATTGAAGATAGAGCAGGGGCAGTTTAAAGGGTGGAGCGAAAGGAGGGGCTAGTGATCCCAGGGACGGGGCAGTGCCTGTGTGTCAGCCGGAAGAGAAGGAGCACCAGAGCCATTTTGGGATTGCGAAGAGGAGTGGAAGGTATTTCCCATTATGAGGTGAGGTCGGTGGGGAAAAAGGTGGAAAGGGGACCGACCCCTTAAAGGAGCAGCCTGCTGAGCCGAGGGGAGGAGGAATTCCCCATGACAGTGGGGCACTCACCTGAGAGGAGAGGCGAAGGGTTACCACAGGGCGCCACATTTGGTCACCAGTTGTTGTCGTCGCGGGGCTGTACATGGGAGGGTGAGGCACAGAGTCACAAACGCACACCAGACTCTGGGGAGGTTTCTGGAACGCTTCTGTTTAATGAATAAAGTGTAGGGCATTATACAGCCCAAGTGGTGGTGGGGGCATTTGCCCATTGGCTATTGGGATTGGTCTATGGTTGCCAGAGGAGGGGCCCATCATTGGGGAGGACCAGGCCATCTCCATCACCTAATGGAATCTCTCACACACAATAGATAAAAATTTGTGTAATAAACATAAAAACATTTTTGCAAAAATTAGAAAATCAAATGTTAACCATTTTCTAGTTTTAAGTCCCTTGGCAAAACAGTTATTTATTCCACTAGAGGGTTGAAATGATCTGCCTCTCATCCTCTCTCTCTCTCTCTCTCTCTCTCTCTCTCTCTCTCTCTCTCTCTCTCTCTCTCTTTCTCTCTCTCTCTCTCCTTTCCCTCCTCCTTTTCATCCCCTGTCTCCTCGCTTTCTCTACTCTAGACATATTGAAAAAGAAAAATACTTCCAAACATTGCTAATTGGTTTCAACAACAGTGTGGCACCTGCAATTTGGATGTGATTTAATGAAACGATACACAGTGTTTTGTGGAATTATCTTCTCAAGTTGATAATACATTAATTCCTGTTGCCAACCCTAACTCTTGGGTGCTCAATTGAAGCTCCCCAATTAGCCTTCTATTACATCTCCCAGATGCTTCTCTTATAATGGCACCTGCCTGTTTTAGGATCCCAAGTGCTGTGGAGGTATTTAAGTGATAATTATGTCTCTGGTTCTATCCTGCTTCTTACACAATACCTGCATTCATTGTACCTTTTTAAAATGGCAAAAGAGATGATTCTTAAGAAAACAAGCTCCACAGTATGAGTTATTTTTACTTTGCCTACCTTGTTTTAGGTCTTGGTTCTTAGGTTTTCACTTCAGTTTAACTATACAATCAACTGCAATATGCACTAAACACTATGTACTGGACACTGTGGTCCCTGTTTCCTATTGCCTCACATAAAACTCTGAACTTATGAAGCAGGTTCTGTTGTTGTAATACATAAATTTATTTGGAAAGAACACTTGAGACAGGGCTGAATGGTATCATTTTCCTGATAGCAGAAATAATTCCCATGGAAAACAGTTGAGAGAAGCCAACTAAGTAGTGACAGTCAAAATCCATTTTTTTTCGGCAGTAAACTGCTGAATATATCAATGATGAAATATGTAGACCAGCATGAAATCTGTTATCTGCATGAGCCAGTGGCAGCCTTATTTGTTTTATTTGGGAAAAATAGACAAAGTAGACACACTAGCTCTAGAATGTGGCATTAACTCAGAAAATGCAATGACTTTATATCACCCATATCTTTTTATAATAGTGGGATGAAAAATGGGCTGTCATTTCTGATTTGTGGGACATTATCACAATGCTGTACTGTGCTTATGTAGTTCATGGTAATGTAATTTACTTCTTGATTATTTTATAAAGAATCATTTGTTCTGGGCTTGCACTAATTAAAATGGAACTGCAGTGGAAATTATTTTGCAGGTAGTTTGTATAATAGGTGTCAAGATGGTGTTGTGGATTATAAAAACAAGTCATCTAATATCACTCCTTAAAAACAGTTTGCTCTGTAATGTTCTTTGTGGTGTGATTTTAGTGGGAAGAATATTTATGCATCCCTTCAAGAAGTTTGTGTCTTGAAAGCATTAAGACTTTTGAAATGTTTTCACACTATTTTATTAAATATTTCTAAAATTTGAGGTTTTTTTTTTTTTAATGAAAGCTTCCAGGTTAGCCATTAACAAGTTCTGCCAAGACAAGAGGTGGCAAACCTATGGCACACATGCTGCAGCCAGGTTTTTGCTATCATTGAAAGCTCTTAAAGGTTTGCTACTGGTCTAGCCAATTAGGCACCTCACTTTATCATAAGTATCAGCTAATAGGGATAGAGAGGGAGTAACTCCTATGACCACACCACTGGTGGCACACCTCCTCCAGTCAGGCTCACCTCCCAAGACATGGAGTTTATCAGCTCATCAGTGGACTAGTTTACTGATAAGTACCATGATCATCCCCACCAAGCCCCACTTGTGCACACATGAGAAATTAGAGGAACTTTGAAATATAAACCAGAACAGTCACTAACATAAAAAGTTATTCCAGTAGATCTAAAGTAGTTTTAGAAATACATATTTTTATATATGTTCTTCGCAAATATTTGTAAACTGTCATTCACATATCCTCATGTCTTTTCTTATTTTAACCTCGTAGTATTTAAATAGCAAATATTTTCTCTGGTGCTTGTAATAAAACCAGGTAAATGTCTCAGCATACGGTTTTTATCCTATTTCTACTTCATGAATCTCCTTCTTGTTAAGAAAAATACCTACCCATGGTTCTGAAGAGTCACATTCTCATTTTCAAACAGGTCAGCACTGTATGTAATAACCCCATGACTGGAGATGATGTGTAAAGCAATGAACTTCTTCTGTTTCATAAATAGTGAGATGTGAAAGCTGAGTGTTTATGACAGCAGGAGATGTTTACTGCTGAGTGACAGTTTTTACCATTCTGGGAATATTGTGCAAACAAACAAAGCAAGAATATCAGAACAAAGATGTGAAGATTTTGTCTTACTCTTAAAAATTTTGTTTTGTAAATAAGATTTGATGAAATATATTCAAAGACATAAAATCAGTAAGCACTGCAGCCTGTCATTGAACAAAAGAATGAGGAGAGATGTGTTTTCAAACAGGATATCAAAGGCAAGAATACAGACCACCCTGAGAGGGACAGGAAGGTGACTAGGTCACTCAGTCCCAGGCATCAGGAATATACTCTCATGCTTTGGAAAGAGGCAGATGTAAGGCAAGGATGGATGAAAAAAATACTGTATAAAAACCACACAAAGTAGTGTTAAAGTGTACAGGGGAAAATTTTAGGAATTTTCTATATTTCTACCATCCCTAAATGTTTACATTTTGATGTATATCTTTTACTCTGTTTTCTTTCTGTAACAAAAGAGAGAGGCAGAGTACTTTATAAAGAAAAGAGATTGATTTTTTTTTTTTGCTTTTTGAGACAGGGTCTCGCTCTGTAGTTCAGGCTGGTCCTGAGCTCACTATGGTGCCCAGGCAAGCCGCTGCGAACTCAGCAATCCTCCTGTCTCTGCCTCCCCAGTGCTGGGATTACAGGCGTGAGCCACCACGCCTGGCATTGTGGTATGCGGTGTTGATTGTTGGTGGGCGTGTTTCCACGTCCAGCATTATATGTGGTTACCGGGGATCAAACTCAGGACCTTGCGCTTGCGAGGCAGGTGCCAGAACCACTGAGCTAACCCTCCGGCCCAGAGATTGATGTTTGTTACAGTTGTGAAGGCTGACAGTCTAAGATATTGTGGTCCCATCTGTTTGGCCTCTAGTGAGGGCCTTTTATGTCACACGATAGCATCATAAGGATGTAGTTTCTTACAGAGAACACAAAGACAAAAGTAAAAATAAACTTTGTACACATTGAAATGATAAAGAATTAAATATTCTTTAGTTTTCTAAATTTCAGATTAAAACTATGAAATTTGAGCAGGTATATGCAGTTGATGTTCAATATATAATAAAACATGAATATAGCTATATCTAGTTTTATATGAGAGTTGGACATCTGAACTCTAAAGTCTTAAGACTTGATTACTTTTTGTTGTTGCTGTGGTTCTTACCAGACCCTTGTTTTTCTCCTTAACTATTTTAGTATCTTGGCACTTTGCTCCATATTTATTCCATTTCTTTCTGTATCTCCAGGTATTGAAATCTATTTTGTTCTTTTGACAGGCCATGGGTAACCCAATTATGCACTCACATTTCTATTGGGTCACATAAAGATAAATTGGCCACAACTTTCCATATATGGACTCATGCGCCATTTGTCAAGCACTTGAGTTAGAGAAACACAATTAATGCTGTCATAGTTCATTTTAAACAGTTTTCCACGGTGTAAGTTGCCATCACTTAGAGTTGGCATTTGTAGAAATGCCATATATATAAAACTTATATATTTACATATCTAAACAAAAATGAGTTAGTTATCTATAAAGTATTTGTTTTTCTGGGTGTTAATAGAAAATTCTCTTTAATCCCTATGGTTTCCAGTTTTAGAGTTGAAGATGAAGTTGTTCCTTTACAGTACTGGGTTTTATAGACTTCATATTAACGACTGATGGATAATACAGTTGGCCCTTCATATATATGAATTCCATGTATATGTGTGAATTTAATTCTGGACTTAAAATATTTTGAAAAGATTTCTTTTCTTCATTATTCTCTGAACCATACATTATGAGAATTATGTACATGGGATGTATATTAGGTATGATCAGTGATGCAGATACGGTAAGGTATACAGGAACATGTATATAGGTTATACACAAATGGGCTTGAGCATCCACAGAATCTGGTATTTGTGGAGGGTTCTAGAACTAATACCCCACAGATTCTAAGGGACAAGAATATACTGAGGATTATTAAAATAAGGTCAGTATTTTCTCTATCATAATGTGTTTCGAATTAAAATTCTTTCTTTGGTTGTTTCTGAAATGATTTATGCATATACCTACATATGAATATAAAAACGTTGTTACCAATATACTGCTTATGACATAGTGAGAGGTTTTAGATGCGATCATGTTTTAAGATAGTAAAATAGAAATTCCTACTCTTCAATAATATAATTGAGACTTAACAGATAAGTTGCAATTAATTATTTAAAGAAAAACCCAAAGTTGTGAGTTTCTGTGCCTTTATTTTGAAAATTAATCTCTCTTCAACAGTGTTACTACATCATATAATCAATATTGCTAACTTTTCTACTTTTTCATAGTAAACAATAATTTTTTTGTTAAGGATTTAGAGAACATAGTCATTTTGGAAATGTGTACAATATCTGATCTAAAAATGTATCTAACAGCACCCTTTAGGATAGATCTCAACAAAATTCTTACACTTTTAGTTAAGATGGAGTTTTCTCTTTGAAAAAAAAATGTGTAAACCTCATTTATAAGCAACTTTCTAGTTTAGTAGATGAGATACTGTATGTTTTTTAAAAATTTTTGTCTTTATTGGTACGATGTATATACCCATCATGATCACACTCAGTATTGGGAATTAGTACCAGTATATGACACAAATAGTTTTCTTTTTCTTTCTTTCTTTTTTTTTTTTTTTTTTTGCAGTACTAGGGGTACTGCACTTGGGGTCCTTTTGGTTCCAAGGTGGGCACAGTATCATTTGAGCTAAATCCCTGGCCTGTGACACAGTATTTATTTGCTTCAAGAAGATGAGAACAAAAACTACCCATTCTTTCCCGTGCTAAAATAAGAATTACAATGAAACCGATTCATGGATTCCATGCAGAGATAAATAGTAGTGAGTAGTAGAGAATGTGGCAGTGTAGAAAGCCCCAGGTGAGAATGAGACTGAGGATGCCAAATTTTTTTTTTTGAGACAGGGTCTGGCTTTGTAGTTCAGGCTGGCTCTGAGCTCACTATGTAGCCCAGGCAAGCCTCCACCTCAGCAATCCTCCTGCCTCTGTCTCCCGAGTGCTGGGATTATAGGCGTGAGCCACCATGCCCAGCACTGTGGTATGTGATATTGATTGCTGGTGGGTGTGAGTCACCACGCCCAGCATTGAATGTGGTTACCGGGATTGAACTCAGGACCTTGAGTTTGTGAGGCAGGCACAGGAACCACTGAGCAAACCCTCTGGCCCAGGATGCCAAATGTTTAAATCACCCAAGTTAAGAGCATGTGGATTTCCTAGGAATTCTTCCAAATTTTAAATGTTACAAAGTAATTTATTAAGAAGTAAACAGGCTGAAGATTTAGCTCAGTGGTTCTGGTGCCTGCCTCTCAAGTGCAAGGTCCCTGGTTTGATCCCAGTAACCACATAACAACAATACTGGGTGTGGTGACTCACACCCATCTGCAATCAGGATCAGATACCACAGTGCCAGGCATGGTGGCTCACACCTGTAGTCCCGGCTCTCGGGAGGCAAAGGTTTGCCTGGGCTACCTAGTGAGCACAGGGCCAACCTAAACTACAAAGTGAAAGCCTGTCTTAAAAAGAAGAAGAGGAAGAGGGTGAAGAAGAAGCAGCAGCAGCAGCAGCAAACATAGTTCAGATCAAGAGTGACTCACTTGACACATATCTGTAGGCCAAATCATACCATGTATATACCAATTTCTACCTCTGGTATGTATTACATAGCAAAGAAAAATATACTAAGGAAATTCTTGTTTACAGGATGTGTTTGTGGTGTGGGATCAGCTCTTCTCCTATTTTGAGATTAAATGGACCTATTAGTCGGCTTTTCTGTCAGTGGAACAGAATATCTGAGGTATACAACTCAAAGGAGGAGATTATTTTGCCTCATGATTCAGAGACTAATTCATGGTTGACTGGATTGAAGGTAGAAATGGCATGGAGGAGGAGGGCCTTGTATAGGAAACCTGGTCAGCATTTGGCAGCCAGGAGCAGACGGGGAAGAGCCAGTGCAGGGATGAGAGTAAGAATGAGAAAGAAGGAGTGGCACCTTGCAGTCGCACACCACCAGCCGTCTACCTCCTCCAGCCAGGAGCCTCCTAATAGCATATTTAACTATAATTTATCAGTGGCTTAATGCATCAATGAATATAGTGCCCCCATCATCCAGTCCCCTCCCCAAAACCACACCTCGGAACACATGAGGCTTTTTTCTTTTTTATGTGGATATTTTAGATCTAAATTGTAGTAATGCAGTGGTGCTTCAGTTCATGAACTTAATTCTTTGCATTATTCTGGTTGCAAACCAAATTGGTTGAGAAGTGAATCAAATTCAGTGGTTAGGTTGAATGTTGGCCTTTTGGAGAAATTTGATTTGGTTCTCTTCCAATTTTATTTGCAAGCAGAAATGTGGAGAGAATTAAGTTTGAGGTACCACTGTTTAACCAGAGCCCTCCAAAGCTTCATGTCTTTTTTTATTATATAAAATACTTGTGATCTATCTCAGTTGCCAAAAATCTTAACATTTCTAGCAGTGGTTCAAAGTCCAAGTCCAAATTTGCCCCTGAGAATCATTGCAAACTTAGACCCTTAGAGTATCCATGGCCTCTGATTGTTCACAAGGTTGAACTCAGGGATTCACTTTCTTAGGGAGTCCAGGGTCAGCAGGGCACCCTGGGGATCTTTTCTCAAAGCAGAATCTTTCAAAGGAGTTTACTGTTTTCCCCCTGGATCCTGCAAAGAGCTGGGTTTGGCTAATCCCTGAATGGCTTCAGGGCATCTTTCCTATTGTCCTAATGTAAAGTACTTGGCTTCTTTTTAATGATATTAATCTTTTCATCATCTACATTGTCTTTAGCCCCAACTTTTAGGTGCCTTTCTAGACAAGCTACAGAATTTTTCTATTTTTCCATGCTGCTTTTTCTTCTGGATTCTCATAAATATGGTTGCAAGCAGACTGTGGGACTCATGCCATGGCCAAAGAGCTGGGATGGCTTGAAATTTCCCCCATTAGATCAGTTAAACTATTGTCCTTTAATTCAGGTTTCCACAGAGTAGAAGGACATGGATGAAATGCAGACAATTTTTTTTTTTTTTTTTTTTTTGCCCAGAGTGTAGTAAGCATAGCTTCCAGTCCAGTTCCCAACACAGCCCTCATTCCCAAGGCAAAACTTATGAGTCTGGCCTTCACTGTTAGCATTTCTGTCGGCATTTTCCCTAGTGAGTTTTGGAACCATTCATTAAGCTCTGCGTTCCTAAATTTCTCCGGGCCACATCTTCAGACATTTCTAAATTCCTCCTGTGAACCAGATCCCCAAAGGGTTCAGAACCACAAAATTGGGTATAATCACAGCAATGACCCAATTTCTATGCTACCGATTTTATGTTTTAGTTAGTTTTTCTGTTGCTGGGATGAAACACTTGATACACACAACTTAGAGGAGAGACTTACTTTGGCTTGTATTTTCACTGGATCTAAGCCATTATCACATTGTTTCACAGGAGATGGGGCGCGGTAGAAGGGACTGTGGGAGGAAAACTGCTGGTCAGTCCTTGGCAGCCAGTAACCAGAGAGAACAAGAAGACCTAGGTGGAGAGAAAGTGGGGCTCTCCTAAGTTACACCCTCAGTGACTCACTTCCAGAGGGTCCCTGCCTCCTAACAGCACCTTCGACTGTAAATTCATCAATGGATTAATCTTAGTACCCTCAGGATCCAGTCACCTTCCAGAAGTCCCACCTCTGAACACGTGAAACTTCTGGAGGCTACTTTAAATATAAATGGTATCAATGGCTTCTTGTTTTATTTTTAGCTGTGAAGAAATAGCTGAACACATGCCACTAAGAGAATATGTTAAATTGATACCTATGCAATGGCACTTTGAAATGGCATTGTGGTACTTTTTAATTGATAACTTCACATGTACTTCCTTAATTAAAAATCTTGGTATATTTAAGGCTAGTATGTTATTGAAAATATGTGTAAGTTTTATTAAGAGATGACTAACAATTTAGTAAATTAAACTGTCCCATAGCAGTGTTGAAGGCTTGGGGAATGATCACAGATCTGCTAATTAAATAAATTTTGTTCTGTATTTTACCACATTGTTATTATTAGTATAGTTATTTTTATTATTGAGGCATAGTTAACATGCAATACAGTTCAGACATTTGAGTGTATAGTTCAATGTATGTCTCCACTACACTGAATAATAAATGGAACATTCATTTCCACATGTCCAATTGTTGAGAACTGTGGACAATTTATTTGGATTTAAGATGTACTTATTTGGGTTTATGAGTGTCTGCCCTGCCCTGTAGGATCAGCTACTAGGATTATTGACAGACATTGCCCCACCCTGCAGGATCTTCTATTAGGATTATGGCACTAGGATTATTGGTGGTCATTTGCCCTGCCCTACAGGATCTTCAAGTACAGGAATTCTTGTGGATATCCTCTCTGCTTTATGCCTGCTAGGATTTTGGGTGTGAAGGCTTGGTACTGAATAAAGGTGCTGCAGATTTGGGGTACTGGGCCACCACCTTCTGTTGCTTCTGTTTGAAGTAGCAATAGTTGAGCCCAGTTTTTTTGTTTGTTAATTCTTTTGCTGCGGGACTCAGGGGAACTGGAATTTGTCACGAGGTTTCTGGCTGTGTCCTCTTCCTCTGTCTCCCACATCCAAAAAGTTCTCAAAGGTCCTTCCAACGTCAGTGGCTGTCTTGTGTGCTCTCCACAAATATTCACTGATTGTATTGCTATTAATACAGGTCAGTTTGCCTGTTCTACAGTTTCATGTAGATGAAATCCTTGAATGAGCTCTTTGATAATTTCTTGCTTCCATTGCTTGGCATTGTTGTGTGATTATACATGTTACTTATATTATCCATGTTCTTTATGACTATCCATATTCTTCCTTAGTAATTACATCGTGTGAATATATTGATCCAGTCCCTTATTAAAGGTATTTATATTCTTTCCAATTATCAGCTACTATATATAAGACTGCTATGAATCTATGTAGAAATGTTTGAAGATAGTGTTTTAATTACTCCCAGTAAGTACCCTAAGTGAATTTGTTGGTTGATGTGCAGTGTAATAGTAATTTTTTAATTAACAAACTGTTAATGTTTTTCTTATTTCATTACCTCTGATGATATGTGAGCATTTCAGATGCTCAATCTGTACCAAGGTTTGTCAGTATTACCAGCCTTTAATTTTAGTCCTTCTCTATGGTTAAAGATATATCTTATTGTGCTTTTAATTCATATTTTTCTGGAGTGTGATGATGCTGAGAATCTTTTCACATGTTTATTTGTAGTTGCTATATTTGTATTTATATTATACACTGAAGCATTTTGTTCTATTTTTATGTGTGAAAAGTGATCCTTAAAAAAATTAGAAGGCAAATGATTAATTCCTCAACCCCAGTGCTTTGTAGCTGACTGTAACAAAGACCTGAATAATAAGTAGGTAGCAATGGGATTGGGAAGCCAAGTGTTTCCTGAAACTATTTCTAATGCAGTGTGTAGTAAGCAGCTGCTGCATACTATGTGGGGAAAGGGTGTGAGTGCTGATGAGTGATAGCTTTAGCAGCTTGGCTGGACAAAGTAGACAGCATAGATCTTTTTTCTCCTTTGGGTTAACCCAATTAGACAGTTTCTCTAAGTTTTTTTTTTTCATATCATAAGATGTTAGTGTCACTCAACTTGATCCATGGCAGGTTTGGCAGAGGTGTTGGCTGGGTTCCTTATCTCATGTTGGTGATAATATTTGTGCAGGAGACCTCAACTGTGATTTTTTTTTAGTTTATTTTTATCTTTATTGGTAAATTATATATATATATATATATCATAAAAACACTCAATATTGCTGGGCATGGTGGTTCACGTCTGTAATCCCAGCACTCGGGAGAAAGAGACAGGAGGATTGCTGAGTTCGAGGCTTGCCTGAACTACAGAGTGAGCTCAGGGCCGGCCTGAACTACAAAAGCGAGACCCTGTCTCAAAAAACAAAACAAAACAAAAAAACACTCAATATTAGGAATTTGTACCAGTATATGACAAATTTAATTCTCTTTTTTTTTTTTTTTTTTTGAGACAGGGTCTTACTTTGTAGTTCGGGCTAGCTCTGAGCTCACTATGTAGCCCAGGCAAGCCTCGAACTCAGCAATCCTCCTTTCTCTGCCTCCCGAGTGCTGGGAATACAGGCATGAGCCACCACGCCCAGCTTAATTCTCATTTTTGCCCATTCCCTACCCAGCCAACAACCTCCCACCCCGTAAATACATAAGCTTTGTTTCCCTTTTTTTTATTACCATCACATTTTTTCTTTACCCCTCATTACTCACACCTCTACCACATTTCCCTTTCAATATTTTCTATTTCACAATATCCATCTCATACATTCTAGAATTCATTAACATCTTCAGTTTCTCATACCAGAGAACAGATACAATATTTACACATCTGTGACCTATTTATTTCCTTTTTTTTTTAGTGATACCAAGGATCAAGCTTGGGCCCTTATGCGACCAAGGTTGGCATGATACTACTTGAGCTGAATCCCCAGCCCAGACCTATTTATTTCACTTGAGTATGTCCTGAAGGTATATCCATTTGAGTATAAATAACTCAAACTTATCGTTCTTTCAGGGAGAGTAATACTCCATTTTATAGACAAACCACATCTTCTTTATCCAGTCTCCAGTTGATGGGCATTCGGGTTTTTTTCAAGATTGAGCTGTCACAAACTGAGCTGCTATGAGCATGGGTGCATATATGTCACTATGATATGATTCTTTAAATTCTTTTGTGTATATTCCTAGCAGGGCAATAGCAGTGGGTTGTGTGATAGTTCCAGCTGAGATGAGATGCTGCTATCCATGGTATTTGAAGTGTTTTCATAGGGTGGTTGCATAAAGCAGCAAGTTCTTTGCCGAATCGGATTATACATTTTGTTCTTATCCATAGAAGTTAGTTTTCAGATAGATTTGTATTCCTCTTCTATTCATTTCTTTATTTCATGCTTTTTGCCTTGAGACTTTATTTGCCTATAATCAAAAGCAGAGTTAGAGCTGAATGGCAGATATGAAAGGTCAGTTTTTTTTGTTTTTTTTTTTGAGACAGGGTCTCACTTTGTAGTTCAGGCTGGCCTTGAGCTCACTGTGTAGCCCAGGCAAGCTTCGAACTCAGCAATCCTATCTCTGCTTCCTGAGTGCTGGGATTACAGGTGTGAGCCACCAAGCCCAGCACTGTGGTATGTGGTATTAATTGTTGGTGGGCATGAGTCTGCATGCCTAGCATTGTATGTGGTTACCAGGGTTTGAACTCAGGACCTTGCGCTTGCAAGGCAGGTGCTGGAACGACTGAGCTAACCCTCCGGCCCAGAAAGGTCAGTTTTTTTTTATAAGTGCCTGTTAAAATAGGAAACCATGACTTAAAAATTTGGTAAAACTACCATTTAAAATAATTCCAGTTGTTTAAACAGCAGCAATTACAAGCCAAATCTATTAGACTGAGACCAATTTAAAGTAAGGTATGGATGGGATATGATAAGGAAACATAAAATTCCTGTTTAGATAAGATGCATGTACTGTAAATCAAATTATTTTGTGTTTATTCAGAAGCTTAATATTGAATCTTTATGAAGATTGCTGTGAGATCATAAATGAAGTGTGCTACAAAAGATATGTATGTAAACAGAGTGTTTCCAGGTGTAATAGAACTGCCTTTGAATTATCTGTAATGAATTATGAATAGTTGGTTTAAGTCACCTCATGACTAGTCACATGTTTAAAAGTTATTAATTCTGATAACCACAAAAAGGAAAATATATTTATTGGGTATTATTAAGAGAAAATAGGAAAATATAGTACAGTAGCAGTCATATTTTATATATTACAAAATATTACATATTTGTGTATTACATATTTGTGTATTACAAAATATTTTGTGTATTACAAAATATTATATATTTGTGTATTATGACATCAATATTCTAGAAATAATTTTTTAAACTCAATATGTTTGTGACTTTAGTGTACAGAAAAACCTTCCTGATTTCTGCTGGAACTGATTATTTGACCAATTATCATAGGAGATATTGTCAAGATGAAATTGTATGTCAGTTCTCTTAAAGGCAAAACATTCTTGAAGATATTCCAAGATAGGTAGTTCCAGTTCTGCCCCCTTAGATTCAAAATTTTTTTAGCTGGGATCTCTTCTTCATGACTAATACTTTAAGGAACTTACTCCGGTTCTATTTATTCTTAAGATTCAGCCTAAGTGGTTCCCAAGTTTACAAATAAAATTATTTATCAGATTAGGTCTCACTTTTTATTACCTTTCACTCATTGTTCATTCTGATCCCAAGACAGTTTCTAAGTACTAAACATAATAAGTTTTTTTGCTTGTATCTTTCCAGGATGTACAATTCCCATACTTAGCCCTATATGGTGATCTGTGCATGTGATCTCAACAGGAGAAGATTCTGAATTTGCACACAATCTATAACTTAGTTACCTTGAGAGACCCTATCTCAAAAACAACAAAGACAAGGACCCGGGATGAAGCTAAATGTGAAAGCACCAGGTTTAATACCCAGTATTGTATTAAAAAACAAACAAAGCTGTATCTAGTAAGAGCACTAGCTTTATTTTATTTTTATTCCAACTCCCCAAATTTAGAATTTTTAGAATGAGAGTCCCTTACTCTGTCATGTGCAGCACTAGAAGTTATTTTATCTCTTAGGATACACATTAGAGAAATAACAATGATTTAGAAACAGGTTATTTGAGCTGTTTGGAATATCCTGCTTCCAAACTAGAATTATCAAGTACTTCCACTCACTGGAACATGGGGAGCCAGGCCCTGAAGTGCTCCAGTGATCTGCCTGGGATCAGTCAGGACAATTCCTGTTAGTGGAGGGGCTTAGACTGCTGGTGTCCTGTCTGTTGTTTCTTTGCTTCTCTTTTATTTCCTAAAGTCACTAAGGGCATAGGCTGGGAGTCAGCAGATAAATAAGCTTCAGAATACTTTTGTATTCCATAAGGATTGTGTAGCCATTATTATTTACTACACTTCTCTGGACTCAATTTCCCACTTATAAAACAGGTGTGATGACCTTCCTGATTTTATACAGTGATGTGTTTTTTGGGATCATGCATGTCAAGTGCCTGACTTTCTATTACATATGCTATTGACAAAAAATCATGTTGTTGCATTTCTGTTCACTAAATCACATTATACAAAATTTCATGTTTAACAATTTTACTCTTGAGTCTGTATTTATGCTTCCTTATCACTAATGGTAAAGGATTTGGGGATATATGCTTAAAAGGTACACCTCATTATTTAGGGTTAGTAACGCATTTACTAAAAATAAACCAGGCTTTTAAATCAGTATATGTTAACTGCTGTTACAAACAGCTGCAGCACAATGAGGAAACAATTCTGTTTCTCTCTCTCTCTGGAGAGTCCAATGTAGGGGCTGCTGTGAGTTTTCCTCAACTCACTGTTAAATTTTGGGCTCCTTTTCCCTTTGGATGGACCATCCTCTGAGGCCTTGGATTGCCACTGTGGGTCCTCTGTGGATGACAAACCCTGAAAGATCCTGCGGAAGGTGTTTAATCTTCTGTTCTGGATGTCAGGGAAATGGCATACATCATTCCTTCTGCTCATCTTCCACTGAACAGAAAAACTGCAGGTCAAATTTACTTCCACAGACAATAATAGTTCAGGAATTTCTAATTTCATTAATTAAAAATATTGCTGAAATAATTCAACTAAACATTTTCATTATCATTCAAAAGGCCCATGCTTATGCATACCATATTTCTGTCCTACTCATAGTCATATTTTTACTGAGAGACTTGAAAATTAAATACTTAAGGCATTTTTATAGAATGTACCAATTAGTGAAGGGCAAACACAGAATTAATATTTTTTGAATGTAAGCGTAGGAAGAAACTAGAGAATTTCATCAAGCTGTAGGCCTAGGATGCAAGAGAATGGTGTACCGTGAACCCATGGCATTGACCTTAGAGTAGCCAAAGTACATGGCATAACAAATTGACTCACAGAGCAGAAAATATTCCTGAGCTTTCTGAGAATTTTGCCATTTGACCTTAATGATATCACAGTGACATTAAGGTGTACTCTGAGATGAAGAAATAGAACTGTATTTGACTTTGTTTAGAATCAGATTGCCGTTTCATTTGCTTTAAATAACTAGCTGCCTTATTAAAAAACTATTTTTGTAATGCCGGACGTGGTGGCTCACGCCTGTAAATCCCAGCACTTGGGAGGCAGAGACAGGATTGCTGAGTTCGTGGCGGCTTGCCTGGGCACCATAGTGAGCTCAGGGCCAGCCTGAACTACAAAGCGAGACCCTGTCTCAAAAAGCAAACAAACAAACTATTTTTGTATTTCCAAAATTAAATTTTAAATCTCACATTTATAATTTTTAGAGGCTACAAAGAGATTTCATTAGTCCAATTGTTTTATAAAATACTCCTGCCTTTATAGATACTTAGTTTTGCTTCTTGAATAAAATTTCAGTATGACTAGCATAATACCACATTTGTCTCAATCTTATTAGCTAAAGGAATGCTTAAATGGCTTAATGATTCAAATATTTTTATCGTTAATTAATCTTCAATATGTTTCTGAAGGATGCTTCTAAATATAGCAACAATATGCTTCCACTTTTCTAGTTGATGGGTTTTAGGCACTTTTATGGCACAAATTTCTAATTTTGAAGTTTTTAATTAGGTAACAATTCAACTATGAATTGATGCAGATTTGGTACCCATAAACATGAATTCCTAAGTAGCAACAATGAATACAGGTATATGAATATCTCAGTAATTTTTTTAACTAATAAACTTGGAAATTTTTTTAGCATAAACCTGTAAAAGTAAATTTAAATTTTAATCTTTCCTTATTTTTATTATTTCACATAAATTAAGTATATGGTTATTTACTGAGATTTTATGAGAACTGGATACTAACAATCCAACTGAGAATCAGAAAAAGTTGACTCCTAATTAAAAATTTTAAGTACGTTTTATGTCATTAGACAGAACATAGCCTGCATTTCTGAATATAATTAAAATTTTATATTGAAAGTTTTACTACATATGAAGACCCTAATTTACCCAGTTACCTAATCATCCTTTCCTGGAGGTTATTGTCCTGGTTTTTAAGCCACAGCTTGCTGATGTGTTTTGATAGATGTTTAAAATTTCTTTGAGGATCTTGTTGCTATGTGACTTCCATGGTTTTGTTTCACAGTAAGTTGGGACAATGACACACTCATAACAAGCATGGGCTGTGGGCATACTTTCTTTTCTTGTTGTCTTTTTGTTCTCTAGATATGAGGTCATTAAGGGTGAGGTGATAACCTTTGCTTCATGCCACTGTTATTTACATTAAATTGCATTTGTAAAGAGGCAGCAGAGCTCCATCAAAGAGGCAGTAATGGGCCCCTTCACATGCAGCAGCAGCAGAGGCATCAGGATTATGGAAGATGAACAAGGAGCAGAGTGCCTGCTGGACAAGATTAGCACAGTTTAGTGGTTTAATTCCCTCACATTTTGCATGTTTTAGATTAAGTATCAGCTCCTAAAGTGTGGAAGGAGGATTGGCTGAGCCTCTTCAGTATGGAGAAAAGAGTCACTCAAGAATAAATGTGCAGAATTGAGGGTTTTAAAGAAGAGATAAATAACTTTGAGAGAGGGAAGAGCTGAAGACCAGCAGCTTTGTGGAAAGAATCATGTCTGTGGTACTGGAATAGCCACAGTGGTCTGAGTGAATGAGGTCAGGGCTATTTTGGAGTTCTCATCCCGTTCTTTTATCTTCGGTTTTCCAAGGTAACCAGAGTGTTTGTGATTATCATATTTCCTAAACTCATGTGACATGAATGCCTAGTACTTTCAGTAAAAAGTCTACACAACCTAGTACTATCTCATTTTCAAAAATCAACAGGATAATTATAACAACTGACTAGCAATGAATATGCTTCATGACAATAGCCAATATTTATACTTGAATAAAGTTCTGCAATTTACTAAAACTCTCACTAAATTGGTAAAACAACCTTGACTCTGGGTATATCTAAAAGATTGGCCTCTACAGGAAGAGCTTAAGAATTCTCTTTTATCCATTTGTCTTTGATATGGCTTTTTCCTCAGCCGGTTAATGTGTATGTCATATTTTGCTGACTACAATTGAGAGAAATATATCTAGTCATAAAGAATATGTTCTAAGTATATGTGAAAACCAATAGCTTTTGTAATATACTGCTCTGTGTCTATTAGAGTGATAAATCAAGAGTGATCTGGTCTTCTAAGTTGTGATACAACTCTGAGAAATACAATTTTTTACAAAAGCTTTGTTCTTTCTATAGCACGGGAAGTTTTCAGATTTCCCTATCATATAAAATGTTGCCCCAAGATTACCCAGTAGTAGAAAGAATATTCTGTCAGAATAGAGATTAGAAATAACAGCTGTGTGAATGATGGAACTTGTCAAACCAGCCTAAATTACCCTTAAACTCAATTACATGAAGTCACATTTTCCAGTCTGTGTACGTTATATATAATTTACATAAAGATACTGGATTTTGTGCTATTCACTATCCCTTTTATAGTCACAAGGAAAAAAACCAGAATCAACAATATTAAAGAAAATTATGTTACTATTTTATCAAGACCTAAGATTTAGGTGCTTGTATTTTTTGCTATAATGAATGTTTGCTCTAGCAATTGGTTCTATGATTAGGTACAAACAGTATATTTAAAATCAATTGTTTTGATTTAATAGGGGATAACTAGCTATGAACCATACTATTTTGGCTTACTGCTGGCCATGACACATCACGTATACTCTCCCAATATGTAAGTCACTGAGTAAAAGTACAGGGGCAAAATGAACTTTACAGTGTTTCCTATATGCCAAATTGATGTCCTTTAAATGGACCTGCCTATACATTTGCTGTGTAGTTCTCATATTTGATTTTGGGCTCCATAGTGAAACCAGGAGATGTGTAAGTTCTTAGTTTTTAAAGACATTCTGACTAAAGTAAGCAATGACTTTCTTATCCTTTCCTGGCTATTTATAGTGAGACACTTAAAATTCAATTGTTTGTGAATTATATAAAGGCAAACCTGCCATGTTTCCCCAAGTCCTTCATACTCATGTCTTCTCAGAATTCTTGTAGATTTTTTTCTTCATATTCCACACTTCATATTTTAGAATTTATAGATTTAAAATTACCTTAGATGTTTCAAAGATTTAACAAATACTTGATTTTTTACTATTCTGATAGCATAATCCTTTAAAATACTTTCATAGATCCTCTGAAAAATCATAACTCTGAAATCTCATTGAAATATTTATAGCCAAATTGAATTAAGCACAACTTAAAGAAATAACCTGATGATTCTTCATATTTGGTTTTGGGTTGAAATTTAAGGTTCAAGGTAAATGGACTCAAGGTATTGCTTCTTGTGAAAAATTGCTGACAGTTTCAGACACTAAACATGATGATAAATGATCTGTGTAATAGCACTTTAGTTTTGCTTCCTGTACATTAAAGGTTTACGTCTTCTGTTTGCTATTCTCATTGTTCTTATTTTATTGTTTTCAACTATAAGCAGCAGCATAGAGGTAAGAGTATGAAATATATAGACTTGAACAGGATAAAGAGTGCTGTTTTGGGATGATGCTTCATGTTTTTTGCCAAGTACTTTCCCTAAAATACTTGGTGGAGAAAACATTGAATTAAATACTGCAGTCCTGACTTTTAACTGATAGTGATTGTTTATAAAACTTGAGAGATCCAGTGAGTGACATAAAATACAAGAAATTCAAGTCAACAAGACTGCCTATAATACACTGCACTACAAAAGAGAAGATGGATAAGTTATTTATGATTTTATTCTTATTATGGGATTCCTGTGATACATTACTATTTTTCTCTCATGTGTGAATATTTAGCCCCTTTTAATAAATCTTACTCCTTGAAGTCATCAGGGAAAGTATTGATTCCAGTGATTAGAATGTGGGGCTTATAATAAGTTTCCATTTATGTGACTAAACATAAATATTGAGCTACATGATGATATTTTCAGAACAACACTGCTAAATAAGCCAAGCTATTCAAGGGACAAATTACTTTTAACACCTTTGTCAATCTGAATAAATGTCAGATTGCAATGAACTCACTCAAAATGTGGCTTTAGTCCTCATGTGAACATATTTTAAGCAAATAAATCTGTTTTTGATCAATGCGTGCCTACTTAAAACAATTTCATGTGATTCAGTGTTTCCCTGTCAGAAATCGAATGTTAATGTAACAGTGTGGAATTAGGTATTGATCAAATTTGGCAATTGTTATCCATGCCAAGTTTCAAAAACTAAGTGCATGTCAATGTATCTAACAAAATTAAATGCAATATCCATTTGAACTAGTGATCAGTTCTAATCAAATATAATTACATTCTATTGCTACTTATGAGTAGGCTATTATGATTTTTGGTTTGAACACCATTTGAGGAGGGAGATATATCCTTTGTGAGAAAAACTTTCTTGGTAGATTAGATTTTTCCTACAATGATTACCATCTTTGTCTTTCTTAAAGGCATCTAAACTCCTGAAAGACAGACTTCTTTTGTTCAGAACAAAATCCTTTCACCAGAACCGTACCTGGTATGCAAAGGCTCAGAGAAGATTAAATGAACACAAGTCCATCTCGGTAACCAGTTAACATCCTACAGTCTCCAAAAGTATTAAAACAGCCCACATGTTGAACTCCTCAGTGCTTAAGACTACAAGGATGATTTACATTCAATTGTGTACATTTTGTAGAAGTAAACCTTATAAAATATTAAGCCTCTTTAATTACTGAAAATTGCTTAAAATATGATTTATGACTTCCTATTCTTGGTTCATGTCAGGAAATGTGTACTAGTGTACTAGTGTACTAGTTTCCCAGGAGGGATGTAATATCATTTAAACACTTATTAATAAAAATTTTAAAAGACAATAAAATGTACATTTTTTGTACATATCCTTCAAAAAAAGTGTGAAATAATGATCTAAATACTCACTTTTGAGTGAAAAATAATATATCCAAGGCAATTTATAACCTTATGTCTAATATGAAAAAATCAGTAAAATGGCACCTTCAGTTTTTAGTTTCTAAATAGTAACATTAGTACAACTCAATTTTAATTAAATTAAATAAAAATTTCAGAAATTGTTATTTTGTAAAATGTAGCTAAAGTATCAACAAGCTTTTTTTGACATTTACTTTCAGTTGCTAGTAGCTAGTGAATGGACCTAGTTCTGATATTTATTCATTACTTCAGAGTTTTCTACTTACTATTCTGCATCATATCCTACGTGAATGCATGTAAATGTATGTCAAGTGATGCCAGTCAATGGGGTGGGTGATCGTGCTGGGTTTAAAAAATTTGAATTGCTTATGAACTTTGACTTGGCTTTATCTAAATTCAAGATATGCTTGCTATTGGCAGAGAACTATAGGAAAAAGCCTTAGTGAACCACCAGGAACAGTTCTCCAGGGTCCTATCCTGAGGTGTCACTTAGAGAGGATTGGCAAGGTAGAAAGAATTTTGAGATAAATGGAAGAAAAAGATGCAGGAACTTGGGCTCTGGCTGATGGAGAAGCAGAAAGAAACCAGATGACTGTTTGCCAAGAAATGAGCAGAGATGTGCTCACTGCCATCCTCAGCATGCAGTGTGTATGGACAATTCACATTTCTTGTGCTAATCAGGGTTCTGAAGGATCAACAAAGCCAAAGCGCTGCATGCTCCCGCCTCAGTCACCAGAGACTTGAATGTGCCCTGTGCTCATTTGTTCTCTTGTGGACCAGAATCCCCAAATGATGACTTCCATGTAGAGAGGGGACAAAGATGTCAGAACAGTGGGCACAGATTCACGAGAGCATTGAGGCCAGTTGGGAAAGTACTGACAGAAGGGTTAGTGCTTCCGTGCATAGAAGAGGGGCTGCAGCGCAACGTGTAGAGGATTAACTTAGGCACCAGCTGACTCGTGCTGTGAGCAGCTGCTCCCGTGGGAAGCTCTGGGAGGGAGACCGGGCCAAGAAAGAAAATGCTAGTGATGGGCAAGCCAGGAACGTGGTCTGCCTTTCATTCTAATAACCTCCCAGGGGGGGATATTATTTATACTTCTGTTTCAATGTATTTATAATTGGTTCCTTAGTTTACATTTTTCCATTGACAGGTATCTTCTGGCAATTATGACATCATTGAGATAAAAAAGAGATTCTGTACTTCTTTAAAAGATGATTTATATGCTTTATTTCTTTTAGTTCTCAGAAACATCTTTTGAAGAAATTACTTTAAAAGATGAGCAAGCTAAAGCTTAGGATAATGGTCCAAATTGCTGAGGTCAGAAGAGGCAGGAAATCAAAAGTTGCTGCAAGCACCTCTGTAGAGGGGTGCTATCTGCCTCTGTGCCTGAATCTGTACCGCAAGCTTGTCTCTGAGGACACATCCCAGTGACCTGAAGCCCTGCCACAACCTCCCACTATGGGTTAGAGACCAAGCCTTCAACACAGTTATTTGGGGTAATGTTTCAGATCCAAACTACAGTGATGCTGTCAGTGCAGGACGGTTATAATTACAGTGATGAGGATGAAGTTAGGACCCAAATTATGTTCACCTTTTAGGATCCTGGTCTGTTTCTTATCAGAATTTTAGGCCTACTATCCATTTGATACACTTAGGACAACTCAGGGAGCTTTTCCTAGTGGGTCAGAATTATGTTATAGTTTGATTTCACATAACAGAATTTAAATTTGTAGTGAAAATATCCTCTACAAAGTGACATGACCAGGTGTGTGGTGAATAAGGCAGTTCTCCTGTGGCATTTACCAAATGGTTCATTTCATAGTACAGTACCACGAACTGTATATTTTGGGAATGTATCTATCATCTTGTGAGATACTTCCTGTATGAAGCACCCTATCTCAAAATATTTACAAAAGCTTATAGTTTCTGATTGGATATTTAGTTTTTTTTAATTGAATTCTTTATTGGTACAATTTATATACATCTCAAAATCACATATAACATTGGGAAATTTGTACCAGTATATACCACAAGTCAATTCTCATTTTTACCCATATCCCCACCCACTCCCCCCTCCTCCCCCCTTTATACATGCTCTTTTATTTTCTTTCTGTATCATATTTATTCCTTCCCCTCATCACATTCCCACACCAAGTTTCCTATAGAAATATTCCACTCTGTAAAAGCTGTCCTACTTTCTAGAACTCATTTGCATCTACAGGTGTTCATGCCAAAGAGAAGAGATATTTAGTTTTATAAATGTTTGAGACTATTGATTTTAGAGTTAGCACAATATATGTTTAAGGTTTTTGCTGTTAGCTCTCAGGCCTTGTGTAAGTGGCTTGTTTCTTCATCTGTAGAGTATTAGTAACTTCTATCCCATAGTATTGAGAATATTAAATAAAGGTAGAAATGTAAGGAATGAGGCTAGCTGGTTGCTTCCTTAGAAATATTGTTGAAATATACCAGAAATGTGGTATATAGCTTGGGGCCCCTGTATCATCTCATACTTAACTTGTGATGTGTAAAAGTCTTTCTCTAATGGATGTATATAGTCCTGTAATTTGTAAGAAATCAAGTAAATTTCCAAATCACAGTTACCCAGCTTATCTCTGTTGACTATTTGTATTTGTTAGGGGCGGGGATTTAGCTCAAGTGGTACCACATCTACCTTGCAAATGCAAGGGCCCGAGTTTGATCACTGGTACTGCAAAAGAAACCAAGCCAAACTAAACAAAGAGTATTTGTGTTAATGTGTGTTTGTGTGGTGGGAGAGAGGCACTTTCTGTTTCAGTAAACTAATATTGAACCATAAACCACATATCTAAATTCAACCAAAGCTTATGCTACTGCCAGAACAAATGGCACAAAACAATTATAAACTTTTTAAAGTTTAGGAAACCCTATGTGTCAATTCTTTTCAATATATTTATATATAATCCTTCATTTCTGCTCACATTAACAATGATAATAGCTAGTATAATTGTTTTCATTAATGATAGGAAAAGCATAGAGTAAAACAATAAAATAAATGTCCAGAGAAAATACCACCATGGAGTAGCAAAGACTGAATTTAAACTTAACTACTCTGTTTAAAGTCTTAGTGTTCTTAATCACTATGCAATGATGTGTTATTTACTGTGATCTATTTTTCCAATAAATTACAAGCCTCTGTGAAATTACCTGGTTTAGATTTTCAACTAGAATACATAAATAACAGAAAAACAAGTTTTGCCAAAATTTTTTTTTTTTTTTTTTTGCTTTTTGAGACAGGGTCTCGCTCTGTAGTTCAGGCTGGCTCTGAGCTCACTGTGGTGCCCAGGCAAGCCGCTGCGAACTCAGCAATCCTCCTGTCTCTGCCTCCCGAATGCTGGGATTACAGGCGTGAGCCACCACGTTTGGCATTGTGGTATGCGGTGTTGATTGTTGGTGGGCGTGTCTCCACGCCCAGCGTTATACGTGGTTACCGGGGATCGAACTCAGGACCTTGCACTTGCGAGGCAGGCTCCAGAACCACTGAGCTAACCCTCCGGCCCTGCCAAAAATATTTTGTCAAAATAAAGGATTTCATGAGTTTTTAGTTCACCCATTTCTGTATACTTCAAGTATTCATTATTTTGCTTTCTGTCTACCAGTTTATTCTGAAGTAGTGTACAGTCCCATGTTGTTGCAGGAACTAGATAGAGATAGCCTTATATCCTTTAGCTAGTTTTCCCAAAGACTACATATAAAATATGTATATTTTTAAATTTGAATCTTTTTGGTACATTATATGTACACATCACAATCATGCTCCATTGAGAATTTGTACCAGTATATGACATGACAATTTTTATTTTCTATCCTTCCTCTACCCACCCTACAATCTCCCACCCTATATATGCACAAGCTTCATTTCCTTTTTTTACCATGAGTTTTTTTCCATTACTTCTAAACCTCATTTTCCTTTGAATATTTACTATTTCACAATATCTGTCATGCATTCTAGAACTCATTTACATCTTAAGTTTCTCATACCAGAGAAAATGTATGATATTTACACATCTGTGACCTATTTCACTTATAAGTATGTTCTTACGGTATGTCCACTTGAGTATAAATGACTCAATTATAATTTTTTATGGCAGAGTAATACTCCATTTAAAAAGCCCACATCTTTATCCAGTCTAGTCTTGGGTTGTTTCCACGATTTAGCTATCATGAACTGAACTGCTGTAAGCATGGGTGGACATATGTTGTTGTGATTCTAGGAAACAAGGACATGGCAGGGGGTATCACAATTTCCAGTTTGAAAATACACTACAAAGCTGCTGTGATAAAAATGGCATTGTACTGGCAAAGGAACAGACCTAAGCATCAGTGGAATAGATGAGAAGATCCAGAAACAACTCCAGATATAATAAGCCACCTCATCTTTATTTTTATTTTTATTTTTATTTATTTATTATTTTTGAGATAGGTTCTTGCTTTGTAGTTCAGGCTGGCCCTGAGCTCACTATGTAGCCCAGCCAAACCTTGAGCTCAGTAATCCTCCTGCCTTTGCCTCCTGAGTGCTGGGATTACAGGGATAAGCCACCACGCCAGGCACTGTGGTATGTGGTACTGATTGCCAGTGGGTGGGAGTCACCACACCCATTATTGTTGTATGTGGTTACCTGGGACCGAAACAGGGACTTTGCGCTAGCTAGGCAGGTGCCAGAGCCACTGAGCTAAATCTCTGGCCCAAGCCACCTCATCTTTGACAGAGGAGTCAAATATCCTCAATGGAAGAAAGATACAGCCTCTTTATTTTTTTATTTTATTTTTAAAAAATTTTCTTTATTGGTATATTATATGTACACATCATATCATGATCACACTCGATATTGGGAATTTGCCCCAATATATGACAAAATTTAATTCTCATTGTTTCCTGTTTGGATAGTCTCTTTAACAAATGGTGCTGGAAAAACTGAACTTTAACCTGCCAAAGACTGAAGCTAGACTTTTCACCATGTACCAAATAAACTAAAATCAAATGTATTAGAAATCTAAATATTAAAACAGAAACTCTAAAGCTGCTGCAAAACAGTTTAGGTAGTACTCTTTGAAACTTCAGCTTAGGGAAAGACTTTATGAACAAAACCTCTATAGCATGAGAACTAGCAGAAGAAATCAACAGATGGGATCTCATCTTATTAAAAAAGCTTCTGCATAGCAAAAGAATCCACTGGCAGAGCGAAAAGACAACCAAAAATGTGGGAAAAAATTTTTACCAGCTGTTTCTCAGACAGGCCTACTCTCTAGAATATATAAAGAGCTTAAGAAAATCAATTCCCCCAAATTTAAGATCCAGTTCAAAAATGGGCATCTGAAATGAACGGACACTTCTCAGAGGAAGATGTAAAAGCAGCTAAGAAGCTTATGAAGAAATGTTCAACATCACTGTTCAAGAGATGCAGATGAAAACAACAGTAAGATTTAATCTCATTCCACAAAGAATAGCTGCGATTTCAAAATTAGCCAGCAACAAATGCTGGTGAGGCTGTGGAGAAAGAGACCCTTCTCCACTCTTGGTGAGAATGTAGACTGTTTCAACCTCTATGGAAGTCAGTGTGGAGATTGCTCAGAAAACTAGGATTAGAGATCTCATTTGACCCAATGACTATATTTTGCACATTGTAAGTAGAATGACATAACTGGGATATCTAGAGTCATCCAATGGAATTATCTTACTCTAATTTCTGCCTTTTCATTTTTGTTTATTTTTGTGGCTTTTTTGCAATTTTCTCCTGTGAAGATTTATGTATCTACTTTTACATTAAGATACAGAACAGTTCTAAAAACACATTCATTGCTTTTCTGTCTCCATCTCCTTTCACCACCTCTTTTTCATTTTGTCCTAACTCTTGTCAACCTCTGATTTCTGTGACTACAATATTTTCAGATTGTCATATAGATGGAATGTAACAATATCTAACCACTTAGAATCAACCTTTTAAATTTCAGAGTACTTGAGATTCATGTTAGTTTCTGTATGTGTCCAGGTTTGTTCCTTTTACTTAGGACTGTTTCATGACATATGTACTACAGCTCATTTAAGCATTCATTCTCCATTGGAGGGCATTTTGATGGTTTTTGACTCTAAAGATTAAAACTGATATAAACAATTAAGTAAAAACTTCTGAGATTTAAGATTTATTTCTGGAATCAGTATCGAAGTGCAATTGCTAGGTTGCACGACAACTACACGTTTAGTTTTACAAGAAATTGCAAAACTGTTTTTCCATTATAGCTGTGCTTTTCTACATTTGTACTAGCACTGTATGAGTGGTTTAGCTTTTCTCATTCTTAGCGATATCTGATGTTATTATCTTAATTTTAGCTATTCAGGTATACATATAATGATCACTCACTGAGGTAATTTTTATTTCTCCAGTGCCTAAAGATGTTGAATATCTGTTCATGTGTTTATTTGCTGTCCGTGTATCCTCTTGGCTGAGAGGTTTGCTGGAATCTGTTGCTTTTTTTATAGAAAATTTTTCTACTACTGAGTTTTGTGAGTTTTTAATATATTATAGATCATAGTCCTTTGTTGGTTTACAAATATTTTTTCCCAGTATGTGGTTTGTCTTTTTACTTGCTTCACAGGGTCTTCACACAAACAAAAACTTTTAAAGTTTTTTGAGGTAAAATCATCAAGTTTTCTTTTGTGGATCCTGTTTTTGGGGTCAGGTTAAACTCTGCCTAGCACCAAGTCTCAAATCTTTTCTCCTAGTTTTTTTCTAAATGTTTCATAGTTTTGTATTTTACACTGAAGTTCACGATCCAGTTTGAATTACCTTTTGGAGAAAGAGTGAGGTTCAGGATCAGGCTTACCTTTTTTTGCCTATGAATATCTACTTTCTCCACACTGTTGTTTTGAAAAGCTTTTCCAAAAATAATTACACCCATTCCTTTGTCAAAAATGAATTGGCCTTGGGGCCAGAGATTTAGCTGAGTGGTTCCAGCCCCTGTCTTGCAAGTGCAAGGTCCTGAGTTCGATCCCTGGTAACCACATACAATGCTGAGCATGGTGACCCATGCCCACCAGCAATCAATACCACATACCACAGTACCAGGTGTGGTGGCTCATGCCTGTAATCCTAGCACTCGGGAGGCAGAGACAGGAGGATTGCTGAGTTCGAGGCTTGCCTGGGCTACATAGTGAGCTTAGGGTCAGCCTGAACTAGAAAGCGAGACCCTGTTTCAAAAAAAAAAAAAAAAAAAAAAAAAAAAAAAAAA
>PVIC010019569.1:7550-30523 GCA_004025085.1 Thryonomys swinderianus
CCCACCAGCAATCAATACCACATACCACAGTGCCGGGCATGGTGGCTCACACTGTAATCCCAGCACTCGGGAGGCAGAGACAGGAGGATTGCTGAGTTCGAAGCTTGCCTGGACTACATAGTGAGCTCAGAGCCAGACTGAACTACAAAAGCGAGACCCTGTCTCAAAAAAAAAAAAGCAATAGTCAGGGCCGGAGATTTACCTCAGTGGTTCCAGCACCTGCCTCGCAAGCCCAAGGCCCTGAGTTCAATCCCAGGAACCACATACAATGCTGGGCATGGTGACTCACGCCCACCAGCCATCAATACCACACACCACAGTGCCAGACGTGGTGGCTCACGCCTGTCATCCCAGCACTTGGGAGGCAGAGGCAGGAGGATTGCTGAGTTCGAGGCTTGCCTGGGCTACACAGTGAGCTTAGGGCCAGCCTGGACTACAAAGTGAGACCCTGTCTCAAAAAAAAAAAGCAATAGTCAATTCAGTTTGAGTAATTCATACCTCTCATATTGTGACATTAAAAAATACACTAGCTTCTGCCCCCATTCCTAGTGTAGACCTCCCAATCTCTTGGAATTTCCTGGGTGACAGGAATCTTTTCAACTTCTGGTGGGCTCCTAGACAAGTGCTGGTCACCAAAGAGACCAAACCATGATTAAAAGTTTGGAAAAGCAACCACTACATTCCGGGAAGAGAAGACAGACACCGAGTGCCCAAGTGATAAAGTTCCATAAAAGTCCCTGAACTACAGGGTTCAGAAAATTTCCACCTAGTAAACATACTTATGTGCTGAAAAGGTGGTGCACCCCATCGCCATGAAGAGAGGAGGGCCTATACTCAGGACCCATCCAGGTCTTGCCCCATGATTTCTTCATTTGGCTGTTCACCTGTATCCTCTATGGTAGACTGGTCAATCTAAGTAAAGTTCTATGAATTTTATGAGTTGCCTTAACAAATAATCGAACCAAGGAAGGGGATCCAGAAACCCCAACTTACACCTAGTTGGTCAGACGTAAAGGTCACAACTGAAAATTACAAGTGGCCTCTAATGTGAGTGGCAGTCTTTTGGAACTGCCTAATCTGTGGGATCTGCACTAATTCTAAGTAGTGTCAAAGATAAATTGCAGAGTGTAAACAAAGTGATGTCAGAGATGTACTGCACTGTGTCAACTGTGAGAAAAAAAAAACAGCCACTTTTACATAAAATTCTCTTTAGTTCTCTTCTCAGTTTCCTTTATTCTGCTCCTATAATCTTCCATACCAATACTGTATTATTTTACAGCAGCAGCATTACAGCATACTTTAATATCTGGTTCATATAAGTCTTATTCACAATTCTGTCTTTTCAAAATCTTTTTGGATCTTCTGGCACATTTATTTCTCAGGATGAACTTTAGAATCAACCTGTAAACACACCTGTTGAGACTCCCAATTTAACTGTACCAAACACACTCAATAATTTGGTGAGAAAGGACATATTAATGACATTAATTGTATGTTTCTAAAGAAATAATGTGCTTCTCTATTTTTCTTTTATGATGGAGCTTGTCAGACCCTAAGTTTTGTTTTGTTTTGTTTTTTGGTTTTTTTTTCTGAGAGAAGGTCTCTCTTTGTAGTTCAAACTGACCCTTACCTCATTATGTAGCCCAGGTAAACCTCCAAACTCAGTAATCCGGCTACCTCTGTCTCCCGAGTGCTGGGATTACAGGTGTGAGCCACCACACCCAACACTGTGGTACATTGTTACTGGGGATCAAACTCAGGATCTGGCACTTGCCAGGCAGGCACTGGAACTACTCGGCTAAATCTTCAACCCCAGATCCTAAAGTTTTATTAAACCATTGAGCTGAAGTCCAGTGTTCCCAAGAAGGACCCCAGGAGGCCATCTGAGAGCTGAGGGGTACCAGAAGAACAAAACTTCCCCACCTAATACCAGAAACAGCTGCTCCTCTATTAGTTTTATATCCTTAAAATAATTCTGGCATTTTAATAAATTTTAATTTTAATTTTCTTTTTTGCTCATGCATCTATTTCTCATCTCTAAAAAGTAAACTTTCTAATGAGTTTAAGCAAATTATCATTTCCTTATATCCTACAAAATGACAGGATTACCTGTTAACTCTTTTTGTTAAAGAGCTTTCTCACCTCAAAAATTCCAAAATTTAACTCCAAAAGCAAGTCTCTAAAAACTCACATCAAAATTGTGCAAAAAGGCACCAGCCTGACCCTCTTCATCACACTGTGCCTTCTAGCTCCTCAGGCTGGAGCCTTTCACTATTTTTGTTACTTTCTTGTTGAAGACTGGTCTGATATTTGTCACTCCTTAAGGTATAATCCCTTATCACTTTCTACTACATTTCAATTAAAACTTGTTTCTATAAATTTGTTCTTTAGTTATAATATATTCTTCCCAACTTAAAGAATGGTGGTACACTCAGGACTGTCCCATTCATTGAGTTGGTTCAGAGTCGTCTGGAAGCAAAACACAATTTACAGTTCCCTTGTGAACATGTCAATTTCCGTTACTCCTAAAAGCAAAGAAAGACTCACAACAGCCAGAGAAAGCTTTCTGACACCCACTGTGGAACCACACAAACTCTGGTACAAGGTCTGCCCCAACCCCCAAACTGCCCAAGTACTCACTCTACCATACATTGTGGACAGCCAGCACTGGCTACTTGCTACTACCACTATTTGGTTAAGCAACAAGCCCTAGAATTTGACAGACCTTTGGATTTAGACTCCTAGATCTCACAAAGTTGCCCAGGCTGGGACTGAACTTGAAGTTCTCCTGCCTCCACCTCCCATAAGCCTGGGACTGCAGGGTGCCACCAAGCTCAACTAAGAACAAAGATGTTCCATAAGACTGAGCTCTCTAAGATTATGGATTTAGAGGAACATTCAACTACTGTATAGCGTACACTACAACTACACTACATCCAGCTCATCTCCCTAAACTGAAAGCCACCTGGATTCCAGGAAAAATAGCCTCACTTGACTGAAACTACCAAAAACAGAGACAATCATTTCATGGAAAAGGAACCACTCCTCCAGTGGCAAGACTGTTTCAGAGATAAGGACCAACACTGAGAATAATCATCATCTCAGCTAATTTTCAAAGGCAAGCCTCTTGCTTTTGTAGGGGGCCAGTCTGGTCCTCTTCACCAGAACGGGCTCCCTCCAGCTGCTCAAACCGCGGAGTCTGTTCCTGTTTTTCCTTGCACTCCTTTGTTAAGGGCTGGCCTGATCACATTTAGCTCTTCAAGCTTAAGTTCTTTACCATTTTCTCTTACATTCCAATTTAAGCTATTTCCCTTTTTTTTTTAAAAGGGTGTACAATGAATACATGTATATACACCACAGCAGGTCAGTTGGTTTCAGCACAATTATTGATTAATCAGAAACAGTTGCCAAAATAGGTCAAAGGACGATACTCAGGCTTGAAAGAAAGGAAATTCCTAAGGAAGGGAATGAAAAATGGTAACAAAAGTGTCAAGTATTTTTCATACATGAAATCATCACATAATCAGTAGTGCTTATTTCTAGAAGTAAAATTATAGCAAGAAGGTTTTTCATTTTCAACCTACACATTTTGTATTTTTTTAAACTTTCAAAATCAGCAAAAAGTAACAAATATTTTAAATTGTAAAAAATATTGCAATTTCTTAACAAATATTTAGCAGTGGTATAATTCTTACCTCCTATAAACTTAGAATCTTTTAAAAAATTTTTCCAAAATAAAATTCTTATAATTTACATTATAAGAGATGAGTTTAAAAAGAAAGTTCTTTGGATAAAATACTCTTTAAATATTTCTGACATTTACTCAACAACCCTATATTAAATTCTTTATCAAAGTAATTAGGAAAGCATAAAATAAAAAATTATACAGAAAAAGGCACATCAGCACTTTTTAACACTTACAATTCAATTTCAATCTTGCCTTTGGAACATCCTCTCTTCACAAAAAATCCAACCTAAGACAAAGAAGAAAAAGTAAATAGGTTGATGACATCCCATGTCAACAGCAATTGGGTAAAATCATCATTACTTGTCAAGATTGTTTTCAAGAGCTATTTACTTGTTCATCCCATTACCTTCTAAAACTATCATTCCTGGATCTGGTCTATTATCTCCCTCAAAAATAATACTAGTCATAAAATTTACAACTCCTATAATGTCAGGTAGTCAACCTTTAATAAACCTCTGACAAAGCCATTAAGTGGCAGAAAATGGATCCGAATTTAGATAATCTGGTTCTAGAGCTTATGTACTTGGTCACTATACTAAAAATTCTCAGAAAATAAAATATGTCCTATAGTACAACAAAAAGCACTATGCTGAACCTTCTTATTCCTACTGAAGATTTCTACAGGTTGCATATTAATAACTACATTTAATTAATAATTAAAAAACTAATAACCATTCTAATGTTACCTATCCTCTTATCAATTAGGATATAATTATCATTGGACATCTTTTTTTAAAGGAGAAATATAATTGCCAACTATATAGTAAAACAGACATATTAGAGCTCTAATAATGGTACTCTATGACCATATGCTTAACCATAAAAACAGAGTCTGGGCCTGAAAACATCAGAGTGGATCTTACATTGGGCTAGAACTAAGTACTTAATACTAAAAATCAATACTTAATACTAAAAATACTATATTTTGCAAATAATCTTTTTAATAGTGGTAATGAAGTGATAACAATTATAACCACAAGAGTTAACAACTACTAAGTGTATGTGTCCTTGTGCTAAGCACTTTTTATTTTTATCTTCTTTCAATACTCAAGAATGACCTTGAGAATATAGTGTTACTTAGGTTCACTAATACTTTTGTTTGTGAACAACATTCACAAACAACTTATGTCTAGGTGTCCCCTCAAACTCTTATGAAGTCATAGGTGGGCTTTTAGAGAAATGGCTGAAATTAGTGTGTTATTGATTCTTAAAGCACTACTCAACTTGAGGCACTAGTATTAAGGGTGTGAATTCTACCCACCCTAAGTAGTCTGAATAAATAAAAGGGTCAGGCCGGGCATGGTGGCTCACGCCTGTAACCCCAGCACTTGGGAGGCAGAGGCAGGAGGATTGCTGAGTTCGAGGCTTGCCTGGGCTACATAGTAAGCTCAGAGCCAGCCTGAACTACAAAGCGAGACCCTGTCTCAAAACAAACAAACAAACAAAAAAAAACAAAAAAAATAAAATAAAATAAAATAAAAGGGTCAGGAAGATGCTGTTCAAATCTCTTTCTTCCTTTTGCTGTCTTGTACCACCACAAACTGTTGCCCCTCTGCCACATGCTACCCTACCCTGGAGCCAGCCAATTATGGGCTGAAACCTCTGTAAACTGTGAGCTAAATAAACCCTTCCCCCTTTAAGTGTCAGTTATTTTTGTCTCAGCAATAAAAGTAACTAAGAACTGTTTAGCAAAGTATTTGTTTGCAAACTCTGCACTGGATGACAAACATGGCCGGGGCCAATTTTTCTGCATGAACACAAAGTTGATCATTTTCCCCATAATTGTGGAACAAATTTAGTTTATAAACCAAAGTACTACTATATATACTATAACCATTTTATAGATAGTGACATTGAGGCCAAAAAAGGATGAAAGCTTAACCTGTAATTAGAAAATATAGGGCCGGGGATTTAGCTCTGTGGTTCTGGCACCTGCTGGGCAAGCACAAGGTCCTCAGTTCAATTTCTGGTACCACATATCACAATGCTGGGCGTGGTGGCTCACGCCTGTAATCCCAGCACTCAAGTGGCAGAGACAGGAGGATTGCTGTGAGTTTGAGGCTAGCCTGAGCTACATAGTGACTTCACAGCCAGCCTGAACTACAAAGCAAAACCCTGTCTCAAAAAACTAAAACAAACAAGAAAAGGAAATACCTGTAACCAATGAGAAAAGGAAACAAATTAGGAGGCAGTTTTTACTATCCAGGTAGTAGAGAATATGGTTGTGTTAAATGTGTGTATTAACACTTCATGAAAACATATTAAAATAGTCTTGCTGGAACAGAGATTTAGCTCAGTGGTTCCAGCGCCTGCCCAGCAAATACAAGGTCCCTGGTTCGATCCTGGTAACCACATACAACAATAATGGGCATGGTGGCCAAACCCACCGGCAATCCGCTTCCCAAATCCTAGGACTACGGGTGTATACAACTATGCTCCATGCCTTATCTTTCAAGTGAAGAAAAACTGAAGTCCACATCATGGCCTAAGATCAAAGGCTAATCATTAAGAGAAAGAAGCTTCTTTTCTAGCTCATAAATGCCTCCAGTATTGTTGTTTAATATTTTTAACATACCACAAATACTGGGCTTGGCGGCTCAAGCCTGTATAATGCCCGCACTCGGGAGGCAGAGGCAGGAGGACAAGTCTGAACTACAAAGTAAGACCCTGTCTCAAAAAAAAAAAGTCTTGCTGAGGGCTAGAGTACCCCTTAAATACTAAATTTAGAAACCAAATGGTCTGCAATTTGTGGCTAGAAAACATGTACTCCAGACTCTGAAAAATTCTACCACTCCAGGGTCAGGAAATGTGGTTTATAACAAAAACAAATACACAAAGTTGTACATTTGGCAAAGTTGGTAAAAATCCATATAGCCCAATTCACCCAAACTGTACAGACATGGGAATACAATCCAAAAGACCAATCAGACAAAGATAAGAATCTAACTCATGACTGCTAACAAAAAACTGTAGATCAATATTCAGAAAAATCTGAGCTGATCTTGTAGACATTACTCCAACTGCCTTATTTCTGTTTTTTGTTTTTTCTGAAACAAGGTCTCACTAGGTAATGCAGACTGGTCTCAAACTCAAAGCAATTCTACTACCTCCGCTTCCCAAATCCTAGGACTTCGGGTCTATGCAACTATGCTCCATGCTTTATCTTTCAAGGGAAGAAAAACTGAAGTCCAGATCATGGCCTAAGATCAAAGGTAATCAATAAAAGAAGCTTCTTTTCTAGCTTATAAATGCCTCTAGTATTATTGTTTAATATTTTTAACAGATTTAATGACAATTTGAAGGAGTACATGGTTCAATCATATTACCCTATATTAAATTTTAAGTCCAGCTAAAAAGCTTATGTCATTTAGATAATAACACTACTGCAATAGTCTCAGTAGTTCAAGTTTTTTTGGGTTTTCTTTTGAGACAGGGTCTCACTTTGTAGTTCAGGCTGGATCTGAGCTCACTATGTAGTCCAGGCAACCCTTGAACTCAGTAATCCTCCTGCCTCTGCCTCCTGAGTGCTGGGATTACAGGTGTGAGCCACCACGCCCAGTACTGTTGTATGTTGTTACCCAGGATTGAACCAGGGACTCTGCACTTGCTAGGCAGGCACTGGAACCACTGAGCTAAATCTCTGGCCCCCTCTCAGTAGTTCAAATTTTAAAAATATCTTTTATAGTGGGTAACAATTCGATTCTCAGACTTTCTTTTAAAAATATATTTTTGTCAGCACTCGGGAGGTAGAGACAGGAGGATTGCTGAGTTCGCGGCGGCTTGCCTGGGCACCATAGTGAGCACAGGGCCAGCCTGAACTACAAAGCTAGACCCTGTCTCAAAAGCAAAAAAAAAAAATATATATATATATATATTTGTGTGTGTGTGTGTGTGCGTGTGTGTGTGAAATAAATCATATACCCAATGACATATATAAACTTCTTGTACTATTTTGGTACAGAACTGTGTAGCTACCACCAACTTAAACTGAATAGTCATTAAATGTGACTTTCTGTATGCATCTCACCCTAACTCCATCTTTCTCTCAACAAATGTAATCTAATTCATCATTTTGCTTTTCTTTTTACTAAAATATGTGTATATCTCTGAACATTAAGTATATTATATTTTGACTATCCTGTTAAAGTTGTATGTACTCTTTCAAGAGGGTATTTTGAATGCCAGGCTTGGTGGCCCAAGCCAGTAATCCCAGCACTCAGGAGGCAGGGGCAGGAGGATTGCTGAACTCAAGCCCTGCCTGAGCTACATAGTGAGCTCAGGGCCAGCCAGACTACAAAGCAAGACCCTGTCTCAAAAGAGAGAGAGAGAGAGCATTTTGATTTAAAATTGTATTTTTGAGATTTAATCATTCCACATGATTCATTTTCTCCCATGTTTTGTGGATTTTAGCCATGAATTCATACATTTCTTAGAAGATGTTAAAATTTGTTTAAGGATGGGATTGAACATTTGTTCTGCAAGTACATGGAAATATTACTCAGACCACTTGAATTGTAATCTATTCTCTCTCTAGGCCATATAGATAGTATGAATTCTGGCTTCAAATGTGTTAAAACTGTTACTATGAATTCTTCATATGATTTTTCTCACCACCCCTCCCTTAGACCTAATAATGATATAAGGAAATGCAATATCCAGTTCTGTGGTATTGTATTCCTTCTTCACACAGGTCTTATCTTCTAGTCCTTCTCTATCTTTAAGACCCTCTATACCTCTGCAAACAACTGAACGCCAGACCTTCAGGTATAAATATCAGCAAATGCCCCTGGAAAAACTATTCTAGAACTTGCTCGTATCTTGACATTTATACTGTTTTGTTTGTGCCATTGGTAAAAATTTCCATGAACTCTATGATGCATCTAAAAAAATGACATTTTTACATACAGCAGTTCTAAATTAAGCATTTAGAGAAGTTGCTAGATGTATTTTTTTAGTTATAAAAATGTCCTAACTTCTACCAAAGTCATCCCTCATAATCAATCACTATAAATTTACAACACCCAAGGAGCTGAAATGTAGAAATTGATTTGTTTTTAAAACAATTAATGACTGAATTTTCTTAAAAAGTAATCTATTAACTCACCTTATCTGCTCGTCCCATAAAAGCAGGCTTGCCTGCTAATCCAAGGCAAATGGCACACACGATGCTAGACTTCCCTGTTCCATTAGCTCCAATAATCATATTCAAGTGGGGTCCAGGAAACACTTCACAGATATCATATGTTCTGAATTATATAGAGGTGAAATCAATTAGCAGATATAAGAGAAAAAATATTTTCTTCACAAAAACATTTCTGCTTGCCTTATGTTATCAGTATCTATAATCTACCTCAAATTCACTTAAAAACCTATGAATCTCACAAATTTAATAAGATGGGATTTGCGAAGGGGTGAGGTGCTGGGGACTCTGGTGAGGTGACCAAGACTCTGCAAATGCTAGGCAAACACTCTACAACTGAGGTACATCCCCAGCCCTGTAATTTTCTAATAACCAAACTACAGAAGGAAAATTTATCAAGAAGAAATGAAAAAGTGATAATATATATTAAAATAAGAACATCTGTGATAAAATAAGCTTTTACATGCCCTTTCAAAATGTCTGCCTGGGCCGGAGGGTTAGCTCAGTGGTTCCGGCGCCGGCCTCGCAAGCGCAAGAACCTGAGTTTGAACCCCGGTAACCACATATAATGCCCACCAACAATCAACACCGCATACCACAATGCCGGCCGTGGTTGCTCACGCCTGTAATCCCAGCACTCGGGAGGCAGAGACAGGAGGATTGCTGAGTTCGGGGCGGCTTGCCTGGGCGCCATAGTGAGCTCAGGGCCAGCCTGAACTACAAAGCGAGACCCTGTCTCAAAAAAAAAAAAAAAAAATGTCTGCCCAATAAAAGCAATTTGAGGGGCTGGAGATTTGGCTCATCAGCTCCAGCGCCTGCCTCACAAACACAAGGTCCCAGGTTCAATCCCCGGTAAGCACATACCACGCCCACTGGGGAATCAGTATCTCATAGCACAATTGCTGGGTTTAATGGCTTAAATCTATAATTCCAGCAGTCAGGAGGCAGAGGCAGGAGGATTGCTGAGTCTGAGGCTTGCCTGGGCTACATAGTGAGCTCAGGGCCAGCCTGAACTACAAAGCAAGACCCTGACTCAAAAAAAAAAAAAGCAATTTGATAAACTGGGTGTGGTCTCAGCATTGGGGAGGCTAAACCAAAAGGATCCCTGTGAGTTCAAGGACAAAATAAAAAACAAAAAACAAAATAAAAAACAAGCAAACAAAAAGAGTATAGTTTGACATAATCTTTTAAAAATAATTACAATAGGGCCGGAGGGTTAGCTCAGTGGTTCCCGCACCTGCCTCGCAAGCACAAGGACCTGAGTTCGATCCCCGGTAACCACATATAATGCTGGGCGTGGGGACACGCCCACCAACAATCAACACCGCATACCACAATGCTGGGCGTGGTGGCTCACGCCTGTCATCCCAGCACTCAGGAGGCAGAGACAAGAGGATTGCTGAGTTCGCAGCGGCTTGCCTGGGCACCATAGTGAGCTCAGGGCCAGCCTGAACTACAACACGAGACCCTGTCTCAAAAAGCAAAAAAAAAAAAAAATTACAATACATGGGAACCATGTCAAAGCTACTGGACAAATAATTTTAAAACAAATTTTATATGAAACATTTTCTTAAATCTGTGGATTTTATATTTGTATTTCTCTTAAATTAAAATGTCTTAATGGTCACTTCTCATATTGTAGTATTTGGAAAAAGATCCAACTAAATTATTTTCATGTAACTAAGAAAACTGGAACCAGACCGGAAAGCACGTGCCTGTAATCCCAGCACTTGGGAGGATGATTGATGCAGGACAGCTTTCAGTTTGAGACCATATTGGGCTATACACAAAGACTCTCTCCTCTCTCTTAAAACAACAGAAAGAGAGAGAAGGAAGGAGGGAGGGAGGGAGGAAGGAGAAGAGAGAGAGAGAAAGGAAGAAAACTGAAGATACAGATCACTCAATGGTTTTATTACTAATTTAGGTCATTTCCCTTTAGTATCTTGGCAGAAAATTCACCAACAGATCTGTTTCTGTTTAAATCATTTTTATCCCTATAGAAAAAAGCAGGACTGCGTCACTACCAAATATGTTCATAGTATTTCTTCCTATCATAAAGTTGCTAGGCATGTATGTATAATATTCCTTTACACTATGAAGTTGATTTAACTCTCTGTTTAGTTGTCATCTAGTCCTTACTGGTAGTGGAAATAGCTTTCCCAAAATGTGAATCAAACTCTGACTCAGGCATCCTAACTTGTCTCAGGTACTCTCCATAGCCTCAGGTGCTATTTTCTGAATGTCAGGCCAGATGACTAATACATTCAATTACCTCCATAATAACTCTACTTGGATGTCCCATCAAAATTCTTAAATTTAGCACATTCAAAAGTAAAATTCTCCCATCCAAAACCACTCTTACAGTCATTTAATGAATAATCCTGTGGCTCAAATCAGAAATGTTGATGTTATTTTTTCATCATCTCTGATTCTTTCACCTTTTTTGCCTCTCCTAACATCTGCCTCCCATCATCCAATCACCAAGGTTTACCCCAAAGCCTCATGTGGTCACTGATGGGGCTTTTTGTAGGTGGCTGGATAATAGGTTGCGAGATGCTGGGATTAAGGATGCCCCACCTTGGGTACAAGTGGCATCAATCAAAAGGCAGGTGGCCTGGATGAGACAAAAGAGCCAGGCTTGTTGCTGCTTATTCTGTTTTTTCACTGCTTGCTGTCTTCTGCTGGGCTTGCTACATCATGTACCATTTCTTCCCTGTGATGGCTTTCTGCCAGGCCACTCAGCCTTGGAGACAGCTGACTATGGACTGAAACCTCTACAAAATGTTTCTCTCCTTAATTTTGGGTTTTGCTCTCCTTAATTTGGGGTGTTGCCTCAGAAACAAGAAAAATAAGACAAGTAGATATGGAAATCTGATGTAAAAAAAAATCTGATACTAAAAAACTGATGAAAAACCAAAAATTTTGGAAAACAAAGGGTCCTTTGTAATTTACCCCTATCATCTTTTCCCACTTTTTATCTCCTTCTTTACTGTATGTTCAGCCTCTAAATTCTAATACTGTACTTGAAGGATTTTGTGTATGTGTGTTTGGCAGTATTGGGGATGCAAGCAGGGCTTTGCACATGCCAGAAAAATGTTCTGCTTATGAGCTACAATCCAAGATCCTTTTAATTTTTATTTTGAGGGCCGGGGATTTAGCTCAGTGGTTCTGCTGTGTGCCTGGCAAGCCCAAAGTCTCAAATTCAATCCCCAGTACCACATACCGCAATGCTTTGGGTGGTGGCTCACACCTGTAATCCCAGCACTCAGGAGGCAGAGCCAGGATTGCTGGGAGTTCGAGGCTAGTCAGGGCTACAAAGTGAGTTCAGGGCCAGCCTGAACTACAAAGCGAGACCCTGGCTCAAAAAAAATACACGAAATTATATATATTATATATAAAATTATATATATATAATTATATATAATATATATTATATATATTATATATAATATATAATATATATAATATATATATATCAGAAATAAAATTTCTGAGACAGAGTCTTGCTAAATTGCCCAGGCTAGCCTGAAACTTGTGATTCTCCTGCCTCAGCTTCTCCATTTGCTGAGATTACTTACAAGCATGGGCCAACAGGACTGGCCTCACCCAGTTTCTTGAATAGCTTGTGTTTCTCTCTTTCTCCAACCCTTTGCATACTTTTGCTTCAGCCTAGAAATCTCTCTCTCTCCATTCCCAACTAGGTTTACTCATAGGAACAGCTCCAGACCATGTGGGTTCTCTAGGCCTACCCCTACTTCCTTGCTAATTTTCTAAGGCTCCCACTCTACTAAACTGAGGTCTTAACACAATTAGAACAAAATTTCACTTAACTCTGTACTTTCTAGCCACCTTTTCTTTCTCCTCTTTATATTCAAGCTTCACTTCCTCATTCTTCATTCATTCTTCTCTGGTCCCCAGGTTTCTACACCTCATTAAGTTGTCAAAGATTTCCTTAACATGTGGAAGGCTTTTTCAGTCCTGTTATTTGACTTTAACAGGTAGTATTTCTGAAACATTTTTTTTTCTTAGCTTCTCTGGTTCATTTTACCTCCATGAACAGCTCCTTTTTTATTTTGGGAGCTGGCTCCTCGCTTTTACATGTAGTCTTTATGCTCCTCCAATTTACATTTCCTTTTGGGCAATCTCAACAATTTCTGTAATTCATCACCTTTATACGCATGATTTTCAAATCTCTGACTTGTAAACATATTTCTCTGAGCTCCAGATTCTTATAAATTCTGCCCATAGAAGATCTCTTAGCTATCACACAGAATTAGCTAGGGCCACACCACCCTGAGTGGCCCCAATCTCATCAGAATCACAGAGAAAACCAGGTCTAAAAGACATTTAACATTTCTCCCCAAATTGAGCAGTACCTCCTCAGTTAGCAAAGGCAGACTTAAGAAAACCGTGCTGCAATTCTCTGGTTCCTCTTTCATGCCTCACAATATAAACCCAGATCCTACTCAATCTCTTGCCTTGCAATTCCTACTCTGCCCAAGCTCTCTCCAACGTTCATATTAGAAAGTCTTGTGTTCAATGAAACTCTTCAACCCCTAAACCCCTCCACAGTGCTTCTAGAGAACACAAACTCACCTGTCATTCCCTACTTAAAACACATCCAGCCTACGTGCAGGATAAAACTGAAACTTTTTCTTTCTTTTTTTGTAAACAAACCTTAATTCAAGAATCTCCATTCAAATCAATATTTAATTTTAACATGTATCCCTGGCTGCTACACAGGTTATAGTTGACAAAAACTACTATACGTTAAGAAACAACTTTTCAGGCCGGAGATTTAGCTATTAGTTCCAGCGCTTGCCTCACAAACTCAAGGTCCTGAGTTTGATCCCGGTAACCACATACAACAATACCAGGCGTGGTGACTCACGTCCAACAGCAATCAGTACCACATACCACAGTGCAGGGCGTGGTGGCTCAGGCCTGTAATCCCAGCACTCAGGAGGCAGAGACAGGAGGATTGCTGAGTTCCAGGCTTGTCTGGGCTACATAATGAGCTCCAGGCCAGCCTGAACTACAAAGCAAGACCCTGTCTCAAAAACAAAACAAAGCTCAGTGGTTCCAGCACCTGCCTCGCAAGCGCAAGGTCCTGAGTTCAATCCCCAGTAACCACATACAATGCTGGGCGTGGAGACTCACGCCCACCAGCAATCAATACCACATACCACAGTGCCTGGCATGGTGGCTCATGCCTGTAATCCCAGCACTCGGGAGGCAGAGAAAGGAGGATTGCTGAGTTCCAAGCTTGCCTGGGCTACATAGTGAGCTGAGGGCCAGCCTGAACTACAAAGCGAGACCCTGTCTCACAAAAAAAAAAAAAAAAAAAAAAACCACTTTATTTTGAATAGGGGGAATGACAACACAGTACTTAACAGCTATACTGTAGTGCGAATCCTGCTTGTATTGACTATCAATAATTACCTACCTCTTTCTACATTATCACTAGAATCTTATGCTGCAGTCATACTGAAATATCTGAACTTCCTAAAATTGAACTTTCTTTCAGGTAGTTTCTACCGTTTGCAAAGTTCTTCCCTTCTCTTAAGACTTTTTTACTTTCTTTACAAACTTCCCCAAGTAGTGAATGAAATTAACTACTCCCTCAAGACATCTTGGTACACACTGTTGTCTTCATTTGACTATATATATACTGATCTGGATTCAAAGAGCAATTCAGTACATATTAGCTATGTAAACCTGGCCAAAATTAACCTAAACTTATCAACAGATACAAGAGTTACAAAGAGAAAACAAGCAGTATGTTAAATAAAATTCTGTACCTGATACATGACAAATATTTGGGGAAAATAATAACGGAATTGCTGCTCCAATTCTGTGATCCTATGTCACTGTGTGCAAACTTACACTTAAGAGAGGGGAAAATGAGCCGTAGGCGCTGGACAGACAATATTTTTGCTATAACACATTCAGGTAACTAACTGAGGGAGAGAAGAGGAGCCAGGAAAAAAAGATTTGTAGGGGTAAAGGGTCTGCTGGGAGGTCCCACAACTGAAAGTAAGATTTAATTCTGAGTACACGCTAACCCTCACTCTGAACAACCACGACCATCTCATTTTCTCTGTGTCCACCAAGGCAATGAAGCAACCTGCCTCAGCACGACTCTCTCTCCAACTGAAGGGCGGCCTCCCTCGGAATTCCCGGGCCAAGGCTTTTGGGAACTGCAGACCACGTCCTTTCATAATCGCCATTCCCAGCGGGCAGAGACCTAATTCCTTAGAACCGCCCCAAACTGGCATACGCCTTCAATAACTAGGCGAATGAATTTTTTAAAAACAACGCACAAGACGTATCTATTACGGCTACATACAGGTCCTACGAAAGAGCCAGTGAGGACGCGCACGAATTCCCGCTACACTCGCAGACGCGCACGGCTACGCACCACTCACGCCCCGCCCGCGCGCTCCCCGCGCCGCGGCCTGGCACTCACAGGAAGTTCTCCATCGCGATGCGGACTATGGAGCCCTCCACGAAAGGCCCAGCCGGCGGCAGCCGCGACTGCAGAGGACCTGAGCTCCTTCTCTTGCTTGGGGCCTCGGAGGAAGTATCTGCCGGGAGTGATATTTTGGAAGTGAGAGGGGTAGGGGTGGGCGTCTTTCGGCCTGGAGTCGCCATCCTGGCCTCTGCGCCCCGCAACGGCCGCGGGTCCCAGCGACTCGCCGCTCCCGCGCGAACTGGCCAACGCGCGACCCCGCCCGCGAGCCCGCGCGCGCCTGCGCAGTAGCGACCCGGCGGCGTCAGCATACGCTCCCCTGGCCCGGCAGCGCAAAAAGAGGTCTGAAGACCCGGAAATGCGTGCGGGCGGCGAGACCACCTTTTTATGTACCTTTCAGCTTTTCTATAAGTCGTGTGTTTGTTTTAAACGTTATGAAAATATGTTCGTTGTGAAATCCACTTCAGTATTCCTGAGACTGTCGCGTGTGGCGACTGGGGCTCCTGAGGACGCTTGCATGGGTGGGTCTGCCTGGGCGTCTGCCGGCCGAGAGAGCACTCAGCCTCACATCAGGCCGCGTCTCAAAACGGAAACTCTCGCCACAGCCACCTCTCAGGGGTGCTTGGCCGCTAATGCCATCAAGCTTGTGAAGACTACGCTGCACCCATGCTTTCTCCGCCGCCTGGCTCCCTAATTCCAGGCCAAACTTCCTTCCTGAAGCTTCTAGAAACCCCCAGCTGGGCTGCGCAGGCTTCATTAAGAGGAGCCCCTGCCTGCAATATGCACGCATTAATCTAGCAGTCTCCCACTGTAAAGCAGTAGTGCACAGAAAGACGGGGTCGTGCCAGATTCCTTTGATCGAAGCACTCTGAGGCACTGAGGCAGGAAGATCTCAGGTTGGAGCCCTATCTGGGTAATTTAGTTCTTTGGCGCTGTCCAGCCTCAAAATTTAAACCGGAAGTGAGGAGGTGGGCGGCGCTAAAACCTTAGGTTCAATCCCTATTGCAGAGAAGATAAAGAAAGATGGAGTTTTTACAGCAAGTCTGCCCAGGCTGTATCCCTTGCAGCTAGTCTGGTAACCATGGAAAGACAGTGAACTAACAAAGCCTGAAGGTGATTAAAAACTACAATGGATGTTCTGAAGAAAATAAAACGGGGGCCAGAAATTTAACTCAGTAGTTCCGGTGCCTGCCTAGCAAGCCAAAATTGGAGTTGAATCCAGGTAACCACAAACCACAATGCTGGGGGTGGTGAGTCACGCCACCAGCAATCAGTACCCCATACCACAGTGCCCTGCACGCCCACGCCTGTAATCCCAGCACTCGCAAAGGGTTGCCGAGTTCCAGGCTTGCCTGGGCTACATAGTGAACTCAGGGCCAGTCTGAACTACAAAGCAAGACCCTGTCTCGCAAAAAAAAAAAGGAAAAGAAAACTGGTTGAATGTGATGGAGGTCTGAAACTTGTTGTCACTTGCTCCTGTTTGAGCTAAATCCTGAGGGACAAGAAGTATATGAAGATTTGAGGAAAGAGCATTCAAAGCTTTTTAAAAATTTTTAGGCAGGATCTTGCTATATCGTTCAGGCTGGTTTTGAACTTTGTGCAACCCAGCCTGGCCTTGAATTCCAGAGGTCCTCTTCCCTCAACCTCCTGAGTGCTGGGATTATAGGTATGCACTGCCACACCTGCCTTCAAGCCTTTTATTTCTAAATGAAAGCTCTGGTGTGGAAAAACGAGTAGTTTCCTGTTCTGGAACAAAGAGAAAGCAGGTTGACTTCAGTGGCTTACAAGGTTGCGAAGCAGAGTTTCAGCCACCTTGGCAGAGTCTGAATTTTATTTTAAAACCCACGGATAACTAGCGATGCAGCTGAGTAGTAGAATTCTTGGCTATATGCATGAAGCTTTGGGTTCAAACCCCAGAACCACCAAAATAAATAAATATAAACTGGGCTATGGACTTAGCTCAGTGGCTCCACACCTGCCCGGCAAACCCAAGGTCCTGAGTTTGATCCCCAGTACTGTTAAGTAAGTAAGTAAATAAATAAATAAACAAGCAAAAGAAATGGGAAACAATTGGGTAGTTTTATGTAGGAAAAGAGTACGGTTTGTTTTCAAGTGATCATAACATGGTTGTTGCATGGAAAATTAATTGGAAGGGTTAAATATATGAGTGGGGAGTCATTTAGGAAGCACATGCAACTACTAGACCACATCTGCTCGGTGTAAAACTTAGAACCAAAAACAGAGTAACTAAAAAGCATGCTAATTTGTCAAGAAATAGAGATTTTTTTTAAAAAAATACAAATTAAAGGAGGCAGAGACAGGAGGATTGCTGAGTTCATGGCGGCTTGCCTGGGCACCATAGTGAGCTCAGGGCCAGCCTGAACTACAAAGCGAGACCCTGTCTCAAAAAGCAAAAAAAAAAAAAAAAAAAAAAAAAAAAAAAAAAAAAAAAATTAAAATAATGTTTTAATTGTCTAAATGGCAGCCAGTAATGAAAACACCCACTGTTTCGGAGAGCAAAATACTATTCTTCTAAACACTAATTTTTTTTAAAGTAACTTGATACTCTGACTGAAAAGCCTTAGAAAGGTCAAATTCTGGGAAATCATTAGATTTATGGGAAAAATAAAACAAATGAGGAAAGGAACCTCATTTGACGGTGATTAGTTCTTTAGTGCAGTAGTAAAATTGTGCTTTTTAATAGTTGAGAATGAGCCCCTGAGCTTGTGATGATTTCATAAATGCAGACACACTGTGAGTTCTGTGTACCTAGTCAGTCATAATACCATGCTTTAATGATGAAAACGTTATGTTTTTGTTTTAATTACAAAGCAATGCATGTTGAATGCAAAAATTTCAGGGAAATTGAAAATCAAAAACAAAGGAAAAGCTCATAATTTCTTTACTCAAACTAATTAAAATTTTGTTTTGACAATTGTTTTCTTGGCTTACACATATTACGCACCTTTTGTTCTAAAAAATAATATGAAAATCATAGATTGTACCACATATACTGTTACTTACCCCTCCACTTAATATATTAATAATTTTTCAGTCCTTCAAATATTTTTCTGAGGATGTAGTTTTTAAATTGCTATTTCCCTAGATAGATGTACCATTATTTCACTAAACAGATACACCATCATTGATTAAAACAGCTTTTATTTGTTGGACTCTGTGATTGGAAGTTAGCATGGACAAGGGATACTCTAGCAAGATCCTGCCTAAAGATGCACTTAAAATTTTTTGTGTACCCCTGAAAGTATGCATATTTATCCTGCCACATCTGTATTCTGGAATTCCAATGGTAAAAGCTAGTTCAAAAGGGGTGATTTTAAAGAAACAGAGAAAGAGGGTCTTTGGGAGTAGAGTATCAGTTACCCCAAGCTGATGCTAAAGAATGAGTGAGCCACAAGAGTTAATCCTCCACCTTCCAGGATTTAAAGTAGGTCATCAGGTGCCATGATAACCCTCTCTGTGCTAGCTGATCTGGCTAAGCACTCATGTTTAGCTTTTTGATGACCAAGAAAAATATGACCAGGGGCCATTTTGAGCAACAGCTTTCTAGTTCTGCCAAAACTTTAGAAATTGACATAATCAAGGCAGGCATGTTGATGCACATCTCTAATCCAAGCGTTCTGTGAAGGCGAGGCAGGAGAATCACAAGATCAAGCCTAACTTGGGAAATTTAGCAAGTCCCTGATACCTGCTCTCACAATTTAAAAAGGGGGTTGGGTTTTGAGCACATACCTTAGCATGTGCTTCCACTACTGGGAAACAAACTGACAGGAAAAAAACTGGCTGATATGATGAAGCTTAAGGATTATAAATATTTTTCACTTCATCATCCAAATACAAGTGGTGATCAAAATATGTAGCGAATGTTTATAATTTCTATTATAGTAAAAGACACTGCCAGTTATGTCCTTCAAAATATACCCCTTTACTCCAAACACACCCCATCATTCTTGCCACCTTCTAAAGCAGCTCTGGAGGTCTTTTTTCATGAGTGTCTTTAGGATACGTGGTCAAAAATGAATGATACCGCTGAGTACCATTCAGTAGAAACGCGATGCCATTCAAAAGACATTTCAAGGCTGGAGATTTAACTCAGTGGTTCCAGTGACTGCTTTGTAAACTCAAGGTCCTAAATTCCTTTGTTCCATCCTGGTAACCACATACAACAATGCCGAGTGTGGTGATTCACGTCCACCAGCGGTCAATACCACAGTGCCAGGCATGGTAGCTCACGCCTGTAATCCCAGCGCTCAAGAGGCAGAGACAGGAGGATTGCTGAGTTCGAGGCTTGCCTGGGCTACATAGTGAGCTCAGGGCCAGCCTGAACTACAAAGCGAGACCCTGTCTCAAAAAAAAAAGACATTTCAATGAGTCATTATCCACCTTATTCACTATATCTGGCACCATACAACTTCTGGTTCTCTCCCAAAGTCAAAATGACCATGAAAAGTAAACACTTTTAATTCATTCAGGACTTCAAGGTGGCCTGGACAGTACTAAAGAACTCAGGAGAGAGACTTGAAGAATTCCAGAAAGTGGCATGGATGATGAGATAAGTGTGTTCAAAAGGAAAGGAAGTATTTTGAGGGGGATTACGGGCAACCTGTCTTTTACTATGCTAAAGTTTAAAAATACAAATGCTCTCTGTATTTTTTGATCACACAGTAAATCATTGTTAGTCTACTGACCTGCTGTTATGAAATAGCATGGATTGCAGTAAGAAGTTCAAGATGAAGGCATCTGCAAATTTGGTGTCTAGGAAAAGCCTCCTTCCTCATAAACAGTCCCCTCTCACTGTGAAGGACTCTGATCTCTTTAATCCCTCATGAGGGCACTATCTCAGTCAGCAGGCCAGTCACCTCCCAGAGGTCCCAGCCCCTCCTACCATCACACTGGGAGTGAAGTTTCAACATAGAAATTTTAGAACACAAACATCCAGAACATAGTAACCTCCTTCTGTGGTTGCTTCCTTGGCTTCACTCCAAGCTCTTGATACTGGGGCTGGAACAGCAAGAAGCTGGAATACCAAGAGGCACAGCACAGAAGTCTGCTGAGAGCATCTCTGAGGCAGAAGAACTCCCACAGGTCATATGCTTAATTTCCTCTGGTTTATATGACAAACAAAAGGAAACGTTGCTTTAATTTTTGGCAAATTCATAAAGTAGAAAAGTGAAGCCTTAAGAGCTAATGGAAAAGAAGACAGATGCTGAGACCCGACCCTGAAAAAATCCCACCCTCTCCCCAGCCCAGACAGACATTTTCTACTCACTGAAGAACTGAATGGAAAGATCTAGATAGGCATGAGGAGTTCTGAAGAGAACCAGTGCTCTTACCTTGTGAAAACTAAAACCCCATGCAGTGGGGGGGGGGGGGGTTGAGAGGTGGATACTTTATAGAAAAGTTTAAAATTATTGACATGTCTGCTTATCCTTACAGGGTGGTACTGCTGTTGGCCCTGGTTGCAGTAATTAGCTGTAGAATTGCTAGTGATTGTTAATATGGTATTAATACCACTTAACATACACTATTTAGTCTAAGTACTTTTTTGTATTTCACTTGTATATATTGGATCAGTGCCTCACCAGACCTCTTTCTAAAATTTCCATCTCTTGGATGCAAAAACCAGCAGAACGTTTTCAAAAAATCATCAGGAATTAATATACAGTTTCAAGTGTTCTTTGTGAAGTGTCACAACAGGGCCATCATATAAATGGGCCTTCACCTCTTTGGAGGACACAAAGTGAGAAAATGGCATTAGATTGTTCCAGAACTGACCTCCAATTTCAGAATGACCATGCCTGAAAGGCTGAAGTGCTGTGTGCAGTCTCCCTCTCTTTTTCTAGTCTCTACAAATGGGATGGACAGTCCTCCTCACTCAGTGTTGCAGAACTCCAGGAAGATCTAGGAGGAGCCTGGATGTTTTCCTTATACCGTTACCTCCTGAGGGAAAGAAACTGGTAATTGTCAGAACTGTGGTAAAACTGTCCAAACCAGCCACATAAATTGTAAAATATGGCTTCCAGTAGCAATCCCTGAGAGGAACACTCTCTTCTTTACCAAGCACGGATGCTGCTGGGTGATCCCACACATTCTCAGTTTTAAATTCTACCTGTATGCTTTCATTGGTAGCCATAAATTTCTTTAAAAATTCAAATTGAATTTTTATAGTTAGTATCATATGAAATTCTTAAAATATATCAAAAGCACAAACCAATAACCATTCATTTATATTCTGATAATTAAAACTTAACACTGTGGGCTGGGGATGCAGCTCAGTGGTCTTGTGGCTGCCTGCCAAGCGTGACGTCCTGAGTTTCTATCCCTAATACCCCCAAAAAACAAACCAATAAACAAAACATTGCTAACAATGTGCCATTTCTTTCAATCTTCTATCTATTCTAATTTTAAAAAATTTAACAAGACACATATCCTCTCCTCTTAAAAAATTAATGGGGGCTGGAGATTCAGCTCAGAGGTTCCAGCGCCTGCCTCGGAAGGTCCTGAGTTTGATCCTGGGAACCACACAGAATGCTGGGCATGGAGACTCAGGCCCACCAGCCATCAATACCACATACCACAGTGCCGGGCGTGGTGGCTCACGCCTGTAATCCCAGCACTCGGGAGGCAGAGACAGGAGGATTGCTGAGTTCGAAGCTTACCTGGGCTCCATAGTGAGCTCAGGGCCAGCCTGAACTACAAAGCAAGACCCTGTCTCAAAAAACAAAACAAAACAAGGATTTTGAGGTGTGTCTAGATTGATGTATATAAAACAAAACCCTGCTGCAGGGTCTTTATATGAATATATCATACTTTATGGCTCCATCAGTCTGACATGCAGATGGCACTCAGTTTTTCATTTTTATAGTGCTTCAGGGAACGTCCTTGGATATATCTTTATGTACATGTGCAAGTATTTCTCTAGGATGAAGACCAAGATTTACAGTTGCTAGATCACATATAATACTTAATATTCTTCTGCACCTTCTTGGTATTGTTACTGTTACTAATGGAAAATGTCTTGGTAGTTGTGATCATTTAAAAACTGTTAAAACAAAAACCAAAAATTTTCTCTTTTTCTTTAATACGGATTTTGGCTTGCTAGTTATCTGTGTCTCTGTCTCTCTCTCACTTTTTGTCTGTCCCTCTCAATTCCCTCTCTTCTTCCCTCCTCCCGCCTCTCCTGTACATGTGCATGTACACCCACACACCCTTCATGTACCCCGCCTCTAACCAGTGCCCTCTTTTCCCCATCAGATCCATGTTCTTTGGTGCCTCAAGCTTATGTAATTTGTGAAGCTCCCTCTAAAAAATATTAAATTACAAATAAAAAATCAGGATAACGATTATTCAGAACAGGAGAGGCCCTCTCATCACACTCTTGATACTGTGAGTTAGACAGCATTCTTTGCTGGGAAAGTGGAGACAGTAGTCCTGTGCCTTCTGAGACATTCTGCATTTCCCTGGCCCCAACTCACCACGTGGTACTATATCTTCCTCCCCTATTTTGATGGTCAAAAATATTTCCAAATATCCCTTAAGAGAAAGAAAATACCAAAAATATGTAGAAAACTTTGAGCAGAAGAAAAATATTTTTT
>PVIC010019570.1:0-30426 GCA_004025085.1 Thryonomys swinderianus
GTTCCTTTCTTCCTTCCTTCCATTTATTTGTTCTTTCTTTCTTCATTGTTTTTTGTTCTCAAATCCATTTTCTGAAATCCAGTTTTTCTCACATCTGGTTATTTGCATGATGGTCCAAGCCTCCAGAGGTGGCCTAGTTCTCCGAACTGCCTGCCCACTTTGAAGTTTGTTAACCAATTCCATTACCTTTTGAGATTTGTCAGAGTTTAGACTTTCTGGTTTGTTTCATGCTACATGCAGTCACAGTTCACTTAGTTGTTATCATTCAATGATGCTTTATTGGACATAAATTAATTTTTTAATTAATTCTACCCCAAGTAAACTCATTTCCCCTATCTTGGGGTCCCCATACTCTCTGACCCCCTCTCCTCACATCAAAGGGAGTCGTGCTCTTCTGTGACTGTCTACCTTAGTTTTTTCAAGGTTCCTCATGACAGAGAATATAACCTATTCATATTTATATCTCTGAAATTTAACATAGTACCTGGTAATTGGGAGATACTTACAAAATCTGTGTTGAATGACTTTAGGGGAAAATTATTTAGTACTTTCATCAGTACACACTTTTAATTCTATTGCTTTTTTTTCAGATGGAAAATTTTAAAAACTAAATTATATATTAGATTTTCTTCTTAATTTTTCATAGCTCTGGGGTTTCAACCCAGGACATTAAACATGCTAAGTGCAAATTCTGCCATTGACACACCCCAGCCCTGATTTTCTTAGTAAGCAGCATGTACTGAATGTAATTTCCTCTGTTCTCAGTTAGTTTAAATAAATATGGGCACATGGATGAGCTACCCTGAACTCTGGGTTCCATAGATTCGGTGTTTGCCTCTGGCTCTGGGCCTTTGTATATGCTGCAACCGGTCCCAAATTCTGTGCCTTTCTTCTTCCTCCCTTCATTTTTCTAATAAAGGAGGTTTATCTTTCCTGCGACTTTAAACTTTAAGATGCTGGGGCAGTCTCTTTGCTGGTGTCCTCATCCACTAACACATGGGCTCGGCCAGGTTCTCTCATACAAAAACATTCTTTAATTTGATAATTCTTTTTTTTTTGAGACAGGGTCTCGCTTTGCAGTTCAGGCTGGCCCTCAGCTCACTATGTAGCCCAGGCAAGCCTCGAACTCAGCAATCCTCCCATCTCTGCCTCCCAAGTGCTGGGATGACAGGCCTGAGCCACCACGCCTGGCACTGTGGAATGTGGTGCTGATTGCTGGTTGATTGCTGGTGGGTGTAAGTCACCATGCCCAGCATTGATGTATGTGGTTACTGGGATTGAACTCAGGACCTTGCGCTTGCAAGGCAGGTGCTGGAACCTCTGAGCTAAATCTCTGGCCCAATTTGATAATTCTTATAATACTCTTTAATTACTTACTTGCATAATTATTTTGTTCCTAGATTTTCTGTCTAAGCTTCCTGAGATGGGGATCTTGTTTATTTGGATACTTTATATCCACATAGAGTGACTATTCAGGGCAGACTCTGTGATCACCTGGAGCTGCGGGGGGAGGGGCACTGATGCTGAAATACCTATTGGGTGACCTAGGATTTTTTTTTTTTTTTTTTTTTTTTGTGACAGGGTCTCACTTTGTAGTTCAGGCTGGCTCTGAGCTCCCTATGTAGCCCAGGCAAGCCTCGAACTCAGCAATCCTCCTGCCTCTGCCTCCCAAGTGCTGGGATTATAGGCATGAGCCACCACGCCCCGCTGACCTGGGATTTTTATTAGTGCTTTACTAAATGGACTCAGGTTGCTGGTAAATACTTCTTGCAAGCTTTTTGTAATTTTCAATCCTTTACTCTCCCCTCCCCCACCCCGGCCAGTTGTCCTCAGCCTGTGTCATCAGCAGTTACTTATTTAGTGTTCTTTTCTCGCCTTTCTTTTTTTCACTCTCGTGAGCAGTGTACACAGTAGTCATGGCTGTGACATGTAGCAGGTAGACAGCTGGGCCAGATGGTGGTCACAAGGTGCTGGGCTGCAAGGAATAGGAAACACACAGAATTCAAAACAAGGCCAACTGTTCTCCACAGCAGGGTTGAGGCAGCTGCCGAGATGCTGCTGTTGGGGTCCAGGCCCTTCAGCCTTTTCTTTGATGTGTCTTCATGCTTTTCTGTCATCGGCAAGGCAGGAGCAGCTCCAGAATCCCCTACTGGCTGTCTGCTGGTGCGCAATTCATGAGAACGTGGCCAGGTCCTCGAATTGCTTGCTGACTGACTGGTATTGAGTTTTAGCACCAGTAATGAATGATTTTCAACTAAGAACTGGCGTAGAGGACAGAGACAAGCGTAAGAGGCAAGGCACACTTTGCTGTGGAGGGCGGATCTAGTTTCAGTCTAGACATAAAAGATGTATGTTTCCGTGGAATTAACAGTGTGAAGTAACTCATCCAGCAGTTGGACGTGAACGAAGGTGGTTTTCCCGAGAGTCATGGGTCAGCCTGGCAGGCACTTGGGTGTTTCATAGCAGATGTGCTCTTTCAGGAAAAAACAGTACCAGAAAGAAGACAGGGAAGGCAGCCCTCCAAGAGGTAGAGAGCGAGGTGCTGAGGGCCAGGGGAGGAGAAGCAGTCTGGCATGTTGCATCTAGAGGAGGGGTGCTGGGAAGGAGGTGAGTCCTGTGAGGAATGGAGAGATGAGCGGGAGGAAGTGGGCCCTGCCTTGGCGAAGCTCAATTTCTTCAGATCCAACAGGGCCTCTCTCAGGGCTCTGTACCCAGTGTCCTGTGGACTGTGTTCCCCAGCTTTGCACCCCCCACGCCTGCTGCTTTGGCCCCTCTGTTGGGAGACTATGGACCTCCTGCCCTGTGGCCGGGTCAGCGGGGCCCAGCGGGGAATAGTGACCAGGCCTACCCGGTCTCCTCCTCTGTGTGCCAGGGCTCTTTACCTGAGGATGCCCTTTCCCCCCCACAGGGACTCGCTTCCATTTTCCAGCACAGTTTGTCACCTGATGATCCTCTGGAGAGCCCTGCCCACCACAAACCTTCTTTCCTTCTCTTCTCCCAAGAAGAGAAAGAGACTGAGCCTTGACAGGGGCGAGCTGGGGAATGCTGGGAATATGAAGCCTGCCAGGGGAGGAGAGCCCATCTTTGTGACTGGCCAACACTTGGGCTGGGGGAATAGCTACCAGGGAGCTCCCTGCACAGGACGAGCGAGAGCCCACAGTGAAACGGACAGCTCGGCAGCTGCTATAGCCCAGGAGTGACCTGAGATCTGAATCCAGACCTAATTGAGATCTAAATACTGATCCTATGTGGGACACAGCCGCATCCTGGGCTTCTAATCTCACCTGTACCTACCCCTCCCCTAGCGGGCCGACTTTCTGCTGTGCCTGGGTCTTATTCATCAGGGTTTCTTTGTGTGTGACTTTGTGTTCTCTGACATTTGGTCAGCAGTCCGTAGAATGTGGCTTCGCTAGGAGGTGATGCTGTTCTGGACTGAGGACCCAGAGTGAGGTGTCCTGGCTTCCCTGGGGCACAGTGGCTCCCACCTCTGTGCAGCAAAAATCACTTCTCAGGCTCGGGGTCTCCCAGAGCTGAAGAGTGGAGCTCCTCCACCTTGGTGCTGCTCACGGCTGCTGGCCCGTGTGGGAGCGCCACCCGTGGGAGCCAGTGGTGGCCCCTCCCTGGTGCCCACCAAAGTTAAGCACATTCAGGGGGCTGGACCATGGCACGAAGCCTGCTCTCTGCTGAGAGCTCCAGGCCTTTACACACCCATCTCCTGCTTTCTGACCCAGGGCAGGAGTCCCGTGTGGAATTACAGTTGCCCCGCAGACGTGCGAGGCTTCCAGGCCATGCTGGATCACAGCCTGAGGACGCTGGTCCCTCACATGACACGGTCTCATACTGCACTGAACCTTGTACATCTTTCCTGCATTTGAATTCAGGGAGCGAAAGGAAAGTTGTGCGTGTTCAGTAAGACACACTTTTCTCTCGAATATTTCTGAGTCCCTGGATATGGATGCTGTGGAGATGGAGAGGTGACTATGTATCCACCCGTCTGCACTCCAGCATGGCAGAGGGCAGAGCTTGGCTTCCTCCTGCTTCCTTCCTTCACGCACACCGCAGACCTGTGGCACTGTGTAGCCCTCTCGGGCTCTTACCTTTCCACGTCCTTCTCCTGCCCCAAGCTTTGTAACTCTTGTTAGGAGAAAGTATAGACCAGATTCATCGGGCGACACAGCAGGGGCCTACTGCCTGCACGCTGCTGATCCGGGCAATGCAGGCCACACTGCAGTGTGGTCGGTGGGAAGGCAGAAGCGAATGAAGTAAGTCAGCACAGTGCTTGGAGGGAAGTGGAGATGACGGGCTGTGCTCGGAGGGATGGCCGGGGGACGTGCAGAGCAGGGAATGGGAGCGTTCGGGTGGACAGCCCGGGGCTGACGTGGGCTCTGCCATGTAGAGGGCTGGCTTGGCAGGGCCCCTCTCGGGACTAAACTGAAGCACAAGAGAGTGAAGCCGAGGGACAGGCTTGTGGCCAGGTTCCCTGGGAGCAGCAAGGTGGCCGCGCAGTCTAGAGATGCCCTGGGCTCCGCCCCCAGTGCAGTGTGTGCTGGCCCGGAGCCCGGGGGCCCTCTGATCTCCAGCCACCACTGCTCTGCGGAGCGCTGCGGCAGTGAGGGGTGCTCCATGCACCTGGCAGTGGCCCCCTGCTGCTGGCGTTCAGGAGCTGGCGGCGAAGCCTCCGTGCAGCGCCATTCTAGGGCACCCGGCGCAGCCTCATCAGGACACACGCTCGCCGCAGTCTCGCCAAGGGAACTGAGGACGCCTGAGAGGTGTCTTGGGGCCCTTTCCAGTGCGGCCCGCAGCTGTGCACCGGGAGCCCCGTGGGGCCGCCTCAGCGCTAACAGCACGAGACCGGCTGTGGAGCCGCTGTGGGAAGAGAGGAGGCCGTTCCGAGGACAGGCCCGGAGCACCGCAGTGGGAGCTGGCGGAGGGAGCGGCCGGGAGGACTGAGGGTGGCCCCTGCAGAGGCGGCGCTGGAGTGCGGGTGGCGAGGTGCTGCCCCTGGTGGGCAGTGGGGACCTTGGGGCGGGGTGTGGGGAGCTGGCCGGGGAGGACGCAGCAGGCCGTCCGAAGGGTGGAGGAAGAAGCACAGCCTAGTGTTCTGCTTTCTGGCTCTCCTCCTCCTCCTCTTCCTCCTTTTCTCCTGCTCCTCCTCTTTCTCCTATTTCCCCCCAACACAAACCTCCTTTCTCCTTTTTCAATTCTTTTTTTTTTTTTTTTCCTGAGACAGGGTCTTCCTTTGTAGTTCAGGCTGACCCTGAGCTCACTATGTAGCCCAGGAAGTCCTCGAACTCAGCAATCCTCCTGCCTCTGCCTCCCGAGTGCTGGGATTACAGGCGTGAGCCACCACGCCTGGCACTGTGGTATGTGGTATTGACTGCTGGTGGGTGTGAGTCACCATGCCCAGCATTGTATATGGTTGCCAGGGATCCAACTCAGGACCTTGCATTTGCGAGGCAGGCGCCAGAACCGCTGAGCTAAATCTCCGGCCCTCCTTTTTCAATTCTTATTTCTCCCTGGCGCATGTTTCCAGGGCACCTGCCTCACATGGAGTTGCGCCCAGACAGCTCATCTCAGCTTTCCTCCCCTCTCCTCCGTCTCCTCTCTCTCCCCCTCTCCCCTGATTCCCTTTCCATTTGCAGAAGATCTCCCTCCGCATTTCCCGCTACTTCTCCTGCAGTTTGCTCCTTCCCTGCGCTTCGGGTTTCTCCATGCAGGGTTCAAGCTGGGATCCGATTCACTCTTCCCGGCACGAGGAGCGCCGGTGCTGGCTGGACTCCAGGTTGAGGGCAGGACAGTGACTTACCGGAACTAGCAACAGTCTGAAGCATAAATCTTCAGCATTGTTGTTCCTCAGAAGCTCCACCTTTATATTCCTGTTTCTTCTGTCTGCTCATTAAAAGCTGTGAACCTACTGATAATTTATACAAGGGAAAAATAGTTGTCATTTTATAAAACTTTCTGATAGGACTATAAGATGGCTTCGCTGCCAAGAATGGGCATCATCAAGAAATCAGATAATAACAAACACTGGTGAGGCAGCAGGGAAAAGACCCTTCTACACTGCCGGTGGGAATGCCAGCCTGCATAGCCACGATGGAAGTCAGCGTGGAGATTCCTCAAAAGTCTAAAACGAGAAATTCTGTTATTTATGACAATGGCCCTGGTCAGGATGATTCCTCAGCGTAACAGGCAAACCGTTTTTTGTTCTTTAACAGTTATATAGGTTTTGCAAGCAGGAGCTAAGTACGGAAGCAGAAGCAGTTGATTGGCTATATATGATATCATCATTACTGGTTGGTTACAGCAAGTTCAGACTAAGGGTAAAAAATACATCAGTTTTGGGTAAGGTTGGCCAGACAAGGAAGACACATATTTGGAGCGGGCATCAGTTCAGGGCAGGGTCAGCCAAACAGGAAATTGCTTGGGCTGAAAAAGAATAAAATTGCTCCTGGCCAACATTATCCTGGACTGGTGCCCTGCCTGCCTGTCATCCGTTTTACATCTCTGTCCTGGCAGCTGCAGGTCACAGTGGCACTGGAGTTAGTGTCCCTCATGCTGGTCTCCACCGCCAGCACCAAGACTCTGTGAGGCACCCGATGGCCTGAGACCAGGGATGTGTCAGAAATGCTCACGATACAACCATAGGGGTTCAAGCCCTGGGCAGACAGGTGGTGCTGCAGGTCGATGTCAAGGTTCATCCTTGGCAGCGTAATAGGTTAGATAGGGAACCGTATTCTTGGCCATGCTGACAGGAAAATATGTGCTTGCAATAATCATGTATTATAGGCCCCAGAACTTTGTAGTTACTAGCTTCAATTTCAGATTAATCCATACTTCACTTTTGCCTTTCAAGGGGAGTGAACTGTTTCACGGAAAGCAGAGTATTACTTTGTCTCCAGGGTGACGGCGGTTGTCATACAACACCAGGGTGTTTGTTGTAACACTGTGCCCTTCTGAGTAGCCAGGGAGGCTGGGGAGGCTTCCAAAGACATTTCCTACCATGGCCGTCACTGCGACACACCAGTCCCCTCCAGACTGTGCACAGCATAGCTACGGGGACACTGATCTTTGCAGTGATTATCCATGCACAACTCACAAGCAGCAGTTTCAGAAAGTCGATCCTTTCCAGCAGATAGACAAAGTTTAGTGCGCGCAGTTCACGCCTGCAGGCGCGCATGGGCGATGTGGTTTCTCGGACTCCACGCGGGAGAGTTGGAGCTGATCCCGGGGGTGACAGGTTCACCTTTGTGTGGAGCAGCAAGCGTGAAGCAGGGAGGCTGCTGAGGGGCTGTTTCTAAAGAACACAGCAGACAGGGAGCAGAGGAGCTCGAGGCTGCAGGGAGGGGAGGCCACACTGGGGCCCGCGTCCTCTGCTTGGTGAGCGCCAGCTCTGAACGCCGATGAACCCGGTTCTTGCTTGGTGGGGATGTATAGCTCCTCTGGCAAGCTGGTAACAGGCAGGTTGAACAGAAGTAAAAGGGCACACATGTGTCACAGTCGTGGAGGCATCCAGAAAGTAACTGCCAAGCAGCCTGCCAAGTCAGAACTTGCACCCCTTTCCTTGGAGAGGAGGGGAACAGGGAAAATAGACAATTTAAGGCAATGGTGAGTTATTTTTAGGCAAATTCAATAGACTTTGGTAAATGCCCAGCAGCCAATGACAAAGTCCGTGGGCTCTGCAGAACAGCAGTGGCTTGGAAAAAATTCTCTGGGTGGGACCTAAATACAAGAAGTTTAACAGATCGTCATGTCAGGGAGTCACATTCTGGGCTGGCTGTCCTGGGTTCCCTTGTCAAGATTAAGCGACATGTCTAAGTGCTAGCTAATGACGTCCCCACTATCTTGTTTGCACTGAGACCACAGTCATCTGACTTGGGCTGGGCGAGAACCGCTTCATGCCTGCGAGGTCTCACCTAGCCACACAGGGCCTGGCCACTCCTGCCACCCTTCTGTGCTCCTCTGTACCTGCTGTGGGCACCACACCAGCACCCAGGGCTCTGCCAGTCCCTGTGCTTTACCTTCTGACTAAACTATTTGTTTCCTTTCCTTTTTTCTCCCAATTCCTGATATGTTTTCTCTACTCATTTGATTTTGTCCACGAGGCAGCCTGGTCTCCACAAAGCACTGTCAGATTTTTATTTTATTGGTGTCTCTCTCAAAATGTTGAGAAAGCATTTTGAAAACAGATTCCTTAATGAAAACAGATTAAGAAAGTGAAGAGCCCTCAAGAAATTAAAGGAAGTATAGGATCGCTTCCTTTTGTCTTTATCTGTCCTTCTCATCAAAAACACCATCACGCAAAAGCAGACCACAAACCTTTCCTCAGTGCTTTTGATATTAACAGATTGAATTCCAGTGGGGCCAAAAAAAGTTTCATTTAGGTGAACCTGTGATTTTTTTTTTTTCCCCACGAAGTTTTGAGGGAAGATTGCCAGACTTGAGTCAAAAAATGTCCCATCAGAAAGCCACATCTAGCAAGGAACGAAATAACATGTTTCCTGTGTTCTCCGCGGCCACTCCTGGGCACCAGAGCTGGCCCTTGCTCTGCGCCATCAGGCTAAGCCACATGTGCACACTGGCCCTTCCGCCCCCTGGGTGCCCTGGGCTGTGCTGTGCATGGGGCTGGCTCTATTTCCCAGAGAGGCCCAGCTCTCTCCGCTCCCAGAAGGCCCTGTGCAGAGGGCAGCGGGGCCTGCTCGCTTCCTCCACTCCTGTGTGAACTACCATCGCTGACTGTGACAGAAGCCTGCCTGGGGGTCCCTGTGCTCCTGAACTCTTGCTGGGTCCTGGTGCATGTTCTTGGTTCTGTGAGCCAGTAACCCTTTGCCTTCCTATGGAGCTGGAGGCCAGGCAGCGTCTGCATGCAGGTACAGGCTTGGGGGAGGGGAGGGTGAGGTTCAGTTCAGTTGTTAATCACTTCTTTTGTGGGGTGTCTCAAATACGAAGAGAGGGAAAATATCAAAAGCTTTCAGGGCTTTTTGATGTGGAGGTAGCACCCATTCCTCAGAGGAAGATTCCTGACTGATAATAGTGGTACATCACAGAAGACCTCAGGATTCCCTAGAGAAATAGGAGTTCGGGGATTCTGCAATTGTTTGAAGCTGGGCAGGATCTTCCCTGCTGTCTGTGGTGTTCTCAGTTCCATGCTGGCCCTGGTGTCTCAGGCCCAGGTAGAGAATGTCCCTCACCCCGACACCCTTACTAACACCGATGTGTTAACATCCACTCCTCCATGTCTCAGCTCTTTTTCTACAAGAGCCTGCTTCTCCCCAATAAGGGTTCAAGTGGCAACAACTTTCAAGCTCTTGTGGGATTCATTTCTTTCTGGATGCCCTGTCTTCTTTATTTTTGTGAGCATGTTTGTATTACATGATGATCACATTTCTTGTGGGGAGTTGGTGTATGTACATACCACATTCTTTTCGGGTCTACTTCCTCTTTTCTCCCTTCATTTTCCCTCCATCTCTCAGTCCTCTACACATTTGACAAGATCTATCTCTTTGTTTCCAATTATCTATCTTAGTTTGCTCTTTGACTTGTATATACTGTACTTTGGCTTTCTTACGTAAGAGAAGCCGTGTGGCATTTAAGCTTGCAGCCTGATTTATTTCACTTAACGCTGTGCTTTCAAGGTGCATCCATTTTTCCTACAAAAGATACAAATTTATCCTTCTTTACAGCAGAGTAGTGCTCCACTGTGTGTGAATACCACAATTTCTACATCTGTTCATCTGTTGGTGGCATAGAGGCCACTTCCAAGATTTAGCTGTTAGTGATGCTGCTATAAACATAGGCATGCATATATCATTATAATAGAATGTTTTTGACTCTGTCACAAAGATACTTAGCAGGGGAATAGCTGGGTCCAGTGGAATTTCTAGTTTCAGTTGTTCTACTCTTCCTGAGGCCACATGACTTACAACTTGATACAGCCAGCATGTGTTGAGGGTATCGCACATGATGAACCAACCCCAGTGCACACCCTGGCTGTAGGCTGCACACCCACATGGCCAGAGGCTCCCACCACACCACAGGTACTACCCCAGAAGAGACAAACTTGAAACATGGCACCCAGTGAGTGCGGACCTCCTGTTATAACAGCCACCACCCCTACTGGCTGCAGTACTGCCCTAGAAACCCCCTGCCTGTCCCCAGCTCCTTAAGAGGAGCCAGGGAGGTGCTGGACACAATTGCGCTCTCCCTGGGATGAAAGCTATGCTCCTCCCCTACCAAGGGCTTTCTCAAGGTCATGGGCAGACGGCAGATGGGGAGGGGGAGGCCCTTCTTCTGCGCAGCGCTTCTTCCTCTGGCAGTGGGTGAGTTCTCAGAGCAGGAGGTGACTGTTCTCTTTGTCCTGAGAAAAGTTCATGGGCCATGAGGAGCCCTGGCCTGTTCCAGCCAGTGCAGGATCGGGCAGTTCAGGCCATGTGGACAGCCTGTCTTTGTGCCTGGTGCAGGCAAATCCACGTTTTCAGTCCTGTCCAACCCTGTGAGAGCAGCAGGGCCTCTCAGTGAGGACAGGTGGCTCCACAAACATTTTAATTTTGGAATCTAAGTGTGATGTATACAAGAACTATGTAACCTAATCAGCTAAGCAAACAGGAAGCTCTGAGAGATGTTGTCCTCTGCATGATGGTATCTGCTGCAGAGTGGGAGAAACACCAGCAGGAGGATGACACTCACCCTCTGACTTAGAAGTCTCTCTGTGCGGTCAGACACTGGAACAGCGGAAGCCCCCGGGGTGGCCAGTGGCCTCTCTGCTTCCTGACTGTGTGGTGGCTCCTCCCTGTCTCCAGCGGGCGGGATGGCAGCGGCAGGGAGGCTCCATTCCACTTCTGGGAAACTCCTGGGCTGTGTGGCCCAGGAGGCTGTGCGGCCATCCTCTCACTTCTGCCCTGCCGCAGCAGGCCCCTGCACCACTGTCCACTGGGTGCCATGATGTCACGGCGCCTCCATGGGCCCTGGTCTGGCTTCTCTCCTGCTGACACGGGGTGAGGAGGACCAGGGATGCACCCCACTCTGGCAGCTCCCACTGCGCGCACTCAGGGCCAGTCCAAACTGTTCACTAAGTTAAGTACATGGCTGAGGTTGTCCCCAGAGTGCTATTCCAGGTAAGCCTGGCAGGGCCAGACTTGCGGGTTCCAATAGCTTGGAATGGGATTATTCTAAAGTAGTCCAGTTAGAGCTCAGGCTGTTTTCACCTCACTGAATCAGTGAGGTTTTAATCCATTTTAATTATATTCTTACTGGAAAAATAAAAATGTAGGGCTTTGTTTTTCTAACCCTTTACTTGGAATTTGGAGTTTAGAATAGATGCCCATTTTGTCATTGGCTTGCTGTCTGCGGTAATCTGCACACTAGCACGTACACATATCGGACACATACAGAAACACATAGAAGGCCAGGCCCAGACATGCACACATGCAGAAACCCATGCAGATACACATGTGCACAGAAATACATGTGTACAGAAATACACACTCAGGCATGCACAAAGACACACACCACTGACATGGATACACATAACGCACAAACACATGCACAGTCATACTAGGTGAGATCTAAATAGACAGTGAATGTTTACATTTTAAAAACTTAATGCAGGGAGGACACATTGTCATTCATCACCTCAAAGTCCGCTCCTTGTTTTGACTTCACCCTCCCCTCATTCTTGTCATTCTGCGAAGCAGTTCTGGAGCACTCTCGTGAGACTCCATTTGCCCTGTCGTGGGTGCCTGGATGTCCTGAAGTGAGGTGAAATGTTTAGCTTTCATGGCCAGTCTGACCTTGGCAAAGAGCCAAAAGTTGTCCGGTGCCAGATCTGGTGAGTGAGATGGGTGTGGACATCATCATATTTTTATTTGACAGGAAATTGACATAAATGCTTCGAGTTGCTTTAGAACACTGAGGTAGCCAGAAAAAAGACACTCACAGAAGAGGACTTCCAGAACTGCCTCAGAAAGTGCCAAGAACAACAGGATAAGTGTGTTGGAAGCAAGAAGTGTTTTGGGTGGGATGAATGGTAATATATCTTTTATTGTCATTTTAAAAAATTTGTATTTAAGCATTTACAGTTGATCACTCCTCCTATATCCAAGAGTACAAACACACGCAGTGACACACCTGCACACTTCCACATGCACACACATCAGCATGCATAATTAATAGTCTACGTTGTGTCCTGTCTTCACTCTTCTGTGGTGTTTGATCATCTCTTTCCTCTATGAAGAATTCTTGACAAACAATTTCCTACTCTCCCTGCCTGTGTCATTCTGGAGTTTTGCCTTTCCAATATAATCAAGATATGAACTCCTTTGACACATATCTGAACCTGAATTTGAAATTGCAACACAGTTGGTACTTTTTATTATGTATTTTTATTAATTAAACTGATGCATCAGGAGCATTGTTGGCATCCCACATACACAGTTCATTAACAAGCACAGAGGGTCTCTAATGACTGACTTTTCCCTGAGAATACACAACACAAGATCTGTAATTTAAAATGAGAATATACTGCATACAAGGGAAAATACAAAAATTCGAAATGATATGCCAAATACATCAGTGTTTATTGCGGTGTACCCTGAGCTAACAACTACCAGGCTAGTAGAAAGAAGTTGGTAAATAAATGGCTGGTAACTGGCATTGTAAGGGTGAGTTTTAAACTGGTGAGGAAAGTCAAGTCAAGATGAACCTTTCATATAATGCCTGTGTTTATACATGTCCCTTCCTTCGACTTTGCTGAAGAGTGTTGCTAGGTCAATTCACCTAAAATCAACATTTAATTTCTTTGAAAGTAGTCTTTAATTCTTACTTTTCAGGGATTCAGAGGAAAATTTCCTTTGGTTAACCCAAGGTTTGTGGGTACAGATGATCTGTAAATCCAATTATACCATAAGTCTTGCCTCTTGTGCCAACAGGCATTAACAGGAGCTCAGTGTTAGTTAAGTTACACAGTGAATTGCGTGAAGTGGAGTTTTAGGGCTGTCTTCTGTGGTACCGCCAGAATCCACCAGGGAAAAGGCTGAACAGTTTTCATGGATTCTTCTAAGGAGTAAGGAGACACATTCAGGTTTCTTTGAGATAGATCCAGTTTTATGAGTGTGAGACAATAGAAAACATAAACCAAAAATGGTGTTTTCCCTCCATAAAACTGTACTCATGTGCACATGCATGCACGTGCGCGCACACACAAACACACACACACATGCAGAAAGCCTAGGGATATTCTGACACATAAATTAGAATATTTGCATCCTAGGTCATGAGATTAAAGATGCTTGTCAATGTCAACTGCACTGTTGGCCAGTGTGATCTACTTTGAGGTGAGGTAGCCCATAGGAATCATAGCAAACAGATATGCAGGCTGGCTGCACCCACCACTGCTCACATATCGTTCCCAACTACGCCTCACCGTGAGCCTGTGGGAGACTGCTTCCTGTCAGAAGCAGGACTATCACTGTGAGGCAGAGGTGCCTCAGCATCACGCTCCACTCCTGAAGCCCGTGGACTTAATTCACTTCGTGTTGAAGATTCTCCGATTGTGCCGGTTTTATTTTAAATAGTGACCAACCTCTGTGCAATTCCACAATGCATTCTTCATTATGACAGACCAATTTACTTTTGGAATCTAAGTGTGATGTATACAAGAACTATGTAACCTAATCAGCTAAGCAAACAGGAAACCCTGAGAAACGTTGTCCTAGGCATGCCGTATCCGCTGCGGAGTGGGAGAAGCACCAGCAGGAGGATGACACTTCCCCTTTGACTCAGAGGCTCTTTCTGTGCAGTGAGACACTGGGCACCAGCACCACTCCTTCCTCTAAACACCCATCTGCTGCCCCTGCTTCGAGCGAGGCGCCAGTCAGAAGTCAGCTCATTTGCCAGAGCAAAGGACAGGGCAGGTAGCTGCTGGTGGCTCTGAGGACATTTGTTCCCAATTTCTGTTCTGCCCTCTCCCTCACCATGTATTTTCTCTTTTGCATACCTGCTCTGCTCTGTGCAGACGTTACCCTGCCCTCTGTGTATCCTGATTTCTAATGCCAAGCTCCTGGCTTTCCTGGGTGCTATTGATCCAGTCAAACAGGGATCCCTTCGGTGCCACCTGTATCACCTGGCTCCTTGCTGCTCCCACGGGGCCACACAGGTTATACCAGTCTCCTGCGGAGGTTTGGTCAGACGGCCCGGCTGGAGTGCACTGCTGGCTGCTGCTTCTGTATCTTCCTGTTTTAAGGATTTAGGATTAGAATGGCATTGTGCAAAGAATGGCCAGCAGTTCTTTAGAAGGCATCCTGCTTTATTTTTGTGTCCAGGATAATTTATTTGAGTTTCTTCCCTTTCGGAGTCCCCTCACACTCTGCCCTGCTTCTTGGGCATTTTCTGTGCCCTTGCAATATGGGGTGAGCTTGGTGCCTGCCAGGTCTTCAGATTCTTCTCTTGCTCCTGCTGTGCTCCTGTGGGCTTCCTTCATGCACTTTGGCTGCTGAGGCCCCTTTCCAGGGTCTGAGCCAAAAAAAGATTGAATTTCTTAGAGTTTTGTCCTCCTTCAGGGTGGACATTCCATCCAGTTGTGCCATAAGACATTGAGGCAAAAGAGAATATGTGTGACTTGGAGTCTTCCACAGTTTATATAGGATGAAAGCCCCTTCTCCTGACTGTAGATCCATCATGAAGCTGAACTGGAGGACCAAAAGAGGGAGAGAGAAGGGAAGGGGGGAGGGGAAGGGAGGGGAACATGCATGAGGATTCTCCCCTGCTGTGGCTTCTAGGAAGCCCCTCTTCCTGGATCTCCGGCCAGAATAGTGAATTTCCTTAACTGTGTTTTACTATTTGTACCTTCTGCGTGTTTCCTCAGTCAGCTTGCCTTCAGGCCAAACCTAGAAAGAAAGAAAGAAAAGGAAAACAAAAATCAAAACAAAACAAAATCATGAACATGGCAAAGCTGAGTTGGTCTTTCCCTCAAAGCCTGACTTCCATCCTCAACCCACTTCCGGTAACTCACTCTGTACCCCTCAGACAAGTACTATCTTTCCTGTTCAGGTTCTGTCGTTATCTAGGAATGACCTATGGGCTTCTCTTTCCATGGGCCATTTCTGAATGTCTCTGCCCCAGCTTTTCATCAACAAAGGGAAACAAAAATGAAAAGCATGAGGTCCATCTTTCACAAGCCAACTGTGGCAGGACAGGGTGGCAGATCTGTCCACAGAGTTCTCCTTTCGCTCTGCACACGCGGAGCTGGTGTCAGTACCATCCCCGTGGGACCCATCAAGGATGTGCTTGTGGGCCCTGTGGGTCTTAAAGCCATGGAGGCCAAGGCCCTTGCACACATGAGCCTCTTACCGAACATAGTTCTAATGGCACCGAGTGGTTGCTGTGCTGCGTTGCTCAGGCTGTGATGACAAGGAAAAGTGCACGTGTCTTCATTACAGGCAGTTTCTCCCCAAGCACTTTGCATCTTGGGCCGGCGTCCTGGATGCAGGGCCTGTGCGTTTGCATGATGGCTGCATCTCCTGCTCCCAGGGCTTACGTAGCCACACAGGCCTCCAACCTTCCTTCCCATTTTACCACGTGGCTTCTCTTCCTCATGTCTTTCCTTCCCATCCTTTTGCACTAAGGTTCTAGCAGATTCACCTTGGGAGGCAAGCTTGTTGAGGACAGTAATTCTTGGCTTTTAATAAACTTTCCACATTTTCTTTAAAATGTTATAACATGTTTTTATCAGTGCCAAATTGACTATGTTTCACTGAGCTTTTTCCATTTACACCAACAAGCATTCATTTTAATACAGTGGCCTTAGAGAAATGATGAATTTCTTTAATAGATTGGTAATTATCCAGCTCAAAAATGATCATTAAAATTCTTTTTCTTTTGATTGCTACATATCACCAGACCCACAGTCCATTTATCACCAGTGGCATCCACTAATTAAGCCTTGTTTGTTGTCCTTGATGAAGGGCTTCTCGAACTTCTTATTTTGACTCTAAGTATAAATATTAATTGAAATTGGTATTTCTTGACTACACCTGCTATAACATGTTAGATTTTCTTAGAAAGCAGAACGGTGCAAACTGTATTTGTGGTTTTGCTGACCATTTTTTACTGCCTTAGCATATTTTCCAGTTGAGCTGTGATCTGAATAAATTTTTTTTTTAAGTTAGAGGTTTGGGGTGACTTATTGATTGTCTTCCAGTGGATCCCTATTGTACAAACCTCTCCTGGCAGAGAGGGAAAGGCAGTGCACGTGAATCACACAAATGCTTTTTGTGTCTGCACAGCATGTGAGACACTCACGTGTGGCCCTCTGGGAAGAGCCCTGGGTATTTCCACTTATGGAGCACGACATCTTGGGCTGGGGATATAGCTCAGTGGCTCTGCCCCTGCCTCGCAAGTACAAGGTCTAAGTTTGATTCCTAGTACAAGGGGACATCTGGTCACAAAAATGAGCCCCATAGTGCATGCAGTATTGTGGGGTGCAGATCCCAGGCAGCTAGGTTATTGAAGGTCACCAGCATGAACATCTCTGAGCCCAAGGCCAACCCCAGTTACAGACAACTGGGGACCTGGCACCTCTGTGGCTGGAGCTGGAGAGAAGAGGCAAAGCTACTCCTCAGGACCACCAGCCGTGTCAGTTGTCTAAGTGTGTTTTCTCTCCTCGTCTCTCGGGTTCCAGTTTACCGTGGATTCTGGGCAGTGCTGATGCTCCTTGGTGTGGTGGCCGCCGTGATCGCCAGTTTCCTCATCATCTGTGCAGCCCCCTTCTCCAGCCACTTCCTCTACAAGGCCGCCGGGGGCTCCTACATCGCCGCAGGTAGGTGCCCGGCTGAGCCGAGTCCCAGCTCCATGGCTCCCCGTGGTCTCCAGGAGCAGGACGCAGTGCGTGGGGAGTGTGCTGTCTAGCAGCTCCCCAGGGACGTGCAACCGTGAACAGATGCACTCGCTTGGGCAGCAGGGCCAGCTCCCATCAAGCCCATCAAGGGAGCAAGAACACTGAGACCACAGGGGTGCCTCACTCCCAGCTCTGGAAGCGCTCTTGTCTCTTTTGTATTAATTTTCAATCTGTAAAACAGGGGCCACAGCATGTCTTTCCATAGCATATCAGGATATAGGTGCACTTTCTGTATACCCTTCAAAAGACAGTCCGCTGATCATATTTTTGATAAACATATCTTCATTTCTTTTTTTTTTGGAGACAGGGTCTCGCTTTGTAGTTCAGGTTGGCCCTGAGCTCACTATGTAGCCCAGGCAAGCCTCGAACTCAGCAATCCTCCTGTCTCTGCCTCCCGAGTGCTGGGATTATAGGTGTGAGCCACCACACCCGGCTGTTCATGTTTTATTCATGAGTAAAAACAATCATTTTCTATATCGTCATTTAGTTTCTATTAACTTATGTATTTTTCATTTATTTATTGTGACAGAGTCTTGTTAAGTTGTTAAATTGGTTGAATTCTCCTGCCTCTGCCTTGCAGAGTGCTGGCATTCCAGGCAAACGCCGCTGCACCCGGCTCTATTCTTTTAACTGTAGTTTAGCCTCATTATCTAAACATATTTTCTTCTGTTTAAACCTGCATTTAGTTTAGTCAGCTCTCCAGACAGTCATTCCTGGTAAAATGATTGTACTACAAATAGAAAAAATAGTTGAATAGACAAATCAGGTGAAATTGGAGGCCTTTTAAAATTTAATTAGGAAGTAAAAGTCACATGATTATCATGAAAATACAAGTACAATACTGGTATTGGTGAAGATAGTAGTTCTAGGAAAGCAGACAAACTTCAATGTGATTGGGACCAAATGGCCCTGGACTGTGCTATATGGCAAGGTCAGGTTGGAAGGAGAGTGCCCAGCGCCTCTGGGTGTCAGTGTAGGGGCAGAGCCAGGAGAGAAATAAGCCACAGAAGTATGTTGTCTTTAAAAACCTTAACGAGAACGGCTTACAGGGCTGCGGACCATCATCCATAGGGATTAAAAGAAATCATCAAGGGCTGGAGACTTAGATCAGTGGTTCTGGTGCCTGCCTTGCAAGCGCAAGGTCCTGAGTTTGATCCCTGGTAACCACATACAATGCTGGGCATGGTGACTCACGCCCACCAGCAATCAGTGCCACATACCACAGTGCCGGGTGTGGTGGCTCACACCTGTAATCCCAGCACTTGGGAGGCAGAGGCAGGAGGATTGCTGAGTTAGAGGTTTGCCTGGGCTCCATAGTGAGCTCAGAGCCAGCCTGAAATATAAAGCGAGACCCCCATCTCAAAAAAAAAAAAGAAAGAAAGAAAGAAAGAAAGAAAGAAAGAAAGAAAGAAAGAAAGAAAGAAAGAAAGAAAGAAAGAAAGAAAATCATCAAGTGCAAACCCTCTGTCACAGTTTTAAAAATCCTTGGGAGAAAACCCCTGATTGGTTCTGTCCTTCTTTTTACTTTTATTTCCACTCTTTTCTTTCATCAGACCCTCTGAGCTCAGACCATGTAATATCCCTGCTTTGTTGGGACAGAAATGACATGCGCATTTTTGTGGAATCAGTGGCATCTTAGTGTCTTCACAGACATGTGCAAACATCATCACCGTCTGATTGAGACTATTCGTGACATCACAAACAGCCCACCCCCTGCTCTCTCACTCCCCAGCACAGGAAGCCAATCTCCCCTTTGCCTCCATGGCCCTCTTGCTGTGGACATTTCATAGACATGGAACCCTGAGTCTGTGGGCTTCCTGTTGGGCTTCTTTCCCTGAGGCCTTACAGTTTATAATGTCTCTTTCTTCAGCCCTTTTCTATCTCCTCATGTCTTCTTTCCGAAATAGTTTTTCTCTGCTAAGCTGTACCAGTGCTTCATTGAAAGTTCTAGTGAAGGTGCATAGTTTTCTATGGTCTTCCCAGAAATAAGAGCACACAGCCTCCTGCTAATGTGTGTCAATACTTGTTTCTTCTCTTCTCTGGTTTTGTTTTTCATCTCAGTTCACATCAAAGGGGACATGTAGGAGCTGCAGAAGTGCTGACACATGGTGGATGGCATCATTGCTTTAAAAGTACTTGGGTCCTAGGTCTGGTTCTATTAGAAAATTTTGCATGTACACATTTCTGTGGGGATTGGCTGCTACTGAAAACTAGCTGTTGTTCAATTTTCCATTTTGTAATTTGTGCAAAAGAGCAGCACATCCACAGAGTGGTCTTTGCCTGAGACCTCAGAGGAAGGTGATGCGTTTGCTGTGAGCTCACATAACCACACAGGCATGTGGTCGGAGGTTTCTGCTGTTCACTGACACCCTCTGCAGAAGGACCCAGGGCTCTCTCCTTGGCACTTCGTGCTCAAAGCCTGGGGAAAGGAGGTGTCCAGGGCGTCTAGGAGCCCATTCTGAATCAGATGGCTATGGGAGCACCTCCTTTAAGTGGGACTTTCAATTTCCTTGATGGCACAATTCTGCATAGCTTATGTATGACAGTTCATCTCACAAGAGGGAGAAACAGAGACTCAGTTGCATGAGACACAATGTTACTATGTACTTTATTCTAGGGACTGAAAGACCCTGCTCTCAAGAGTGGTGGTGGCTGACCACCTACTAGCAACTCCTATCTTCAGACACTATCCTTAAGCCTTTAGGAAGTCAATGGATCATCCTTAAACTTGAATACTCATGTTTTTCCTTTTTTTTTGGATTGTGTCGCACTATGTGGTTCAGGCTGGCCTTGACTCACTGTGTGACTCATGCTGATCCTCCTGACTCTGCCTCCTGAGTGCTGGGATTACATATGTATGCCACCACACCTGGCAAATTTGAGTACTTATTGACCAAAGGATTTTAAAAAGTCTTACCGTTGTCTAGTATAGACATGTGCTGGTGATGTGGACAGGCAATTTTTGCTTTTGGAGTTGGGAGCTGATTGCTATCACCAGGGGGGTAAGTCCACGGTCCAGGGTCCCCTGTGCCAGCTGGAATCCAGAACTTCACCTAGAGATGTTCGTGTGCATTCGGAGTTGAGAGGCTCACACTCTCTCCGGTTGGATCGGGTGTTTTCAAAGCAAAGGGCCCTGTGTCCTCGTGCGAGCACCACAGCCTGTTGCATTTTAGGGCTCGCCTCGTCATGGGTGCCTGAGCCTCCAAGCAGCCCTGTGACAGCCCTCTGCGTGGCAGCGAGGCAGGAGCAGGTGCGGCTTGTGCCCAGGCTCTGCAGCTGCTTCGTCACTGCCACAAATATGCCTGGACTCTTTATTTGGACAGATGGCTGTGCAGAAGGGCAGAGCCAAATTCCAAATGCCCCTGGCAGGGCATGTGCACAAAGGAAGCGGCCTCTGGGTACCAGTGGAGGCCTGTTGGGACTTTCCGTGCTCGGCAGAGGGGTGCTGCCCTCACAGCTGCTGGGGCACAGCCTGGGGCGGCCCATGGTATCCTGGGCTGGTTAGCAGGCTCAGAGCCAGCTCAGCGGGCAGGTGCTGTCTCCCCGGCCCTGCATGGCCTTCTCACACCCGGCAGGCCCACATGTCCTTAGGAGGGTTGTTCTGGACAGAGCATGTGGCAGTTGTTGGGAGCGAGCACTCCGAGGCTGGGTCTCACCAGTTGCAGTGGTTTTGGGGTGGGGCCCTGGGAATGCTGGCCCTGAGGGTGGGGTCTGCGTTCTGGCCAGGAGACCCACCTCTGGCTCTGAGTGGCTGTTGGACATGTCAGAGTGGGTAGGTGTGGCAGGAGGGGGTTTGGGTTATTTAGAGAAAATCATAGTGGATCGGAAAAATCCTAACCCCAAAGTGATGTCAGCACAGGTGCCACCCTGTGTGCAGGAGTCCATGAAACCAGGACTTGAGCCACGCCGTAGTCTCCACATTCGAGGAGCCTGGGTCGCGGGGGAGCCACCAAAACCAGGGTGCGGCATTTCACCAGCTCATTGGGGTACAAACAGTTGGCTGCTATAACCGCAGCCACCTGGTCTTGAACTACAGCCAGGGTGGCCGTGGAGAAGTGTTCTCAGTGTGGCCAGTGGTGGACAGTGTCTCCACAGGCGAGGAGGATGAAGACTTGGTGGCTGGGCCACGTCCTCAGCGTCATGAGAGACAGAGGACAGGAGCAGAGCCTATTCCAGGCATGGGCACCGTTGAGCTCTGTCCTTGGGACGTGTGTGGCTGCCTCCTGCACACACCTGCTTGCTGTGCTCATCCTGTGACCCCAGGGTGCCCTGGACAGCTGCTTCCTGGGCGTTGCCGCTCCCCAGGGACAATGGCATGCAGGGCAGGACAGGGACCCTGAAAGCCAGTGCTCGGAGCATCTTCACTGATCTCTCCTGCTCTGGGAGATAGCAGCTCTCTTAGAAAAGCCAGCACAGCCAGAGCCATGGTGTATGCCTGTAATCTCAACTCTGGGAGGTGGAGGCAGGAGGGTCTCAAGTTCAAGTCCTGCCTGGGAAACTTTTTGTCACAAATAAAGAATAAAAGAGGGGCTGGGATATAGGTATAGGTCAGTGGAGCATTTTTGGGTTCAATCATCAGTATTGGAAAACACAAGGAAAACAAAACAAAACAAAACAAAACAAAAACAGCAACAATACTGGTGAAGAAAAGGGGCAGCAGACATACAGGGGAGGGAAACTCCTGTCTCCTGCAGGCCAGACTGCCTTGGAAAGGGGATGTGTGGGTGTTTTCTTTCTTTCTTTAAAAGGCAAAAGGACTTTGTAGTCACTAGCTCGTAAGCTACAATTCTTTCTACGTGGTAACGCAATGCACGAGAATCCAGCAGACGCTGTTCACACATCCATTTCCCTGCGGCCAGGTGTGAGTGCGTGTGCACAAGATGCAGGTGCCCCGCTGGCCCCAGCACATGGCCCTTGGCAGGGCAGGGCAAGCGGAGGGGTTGGGTGCCCCGGGTGCACAGTCAGGGTCTCTGGCTGAGGAGCGTGGGCCTGCCTAGCACGGACTCTTCCTGTGCACATCTGCCACCCCCTCCTTGCACAAGCACCTTCTCTTCCTGCCACCCAAGTAAGTCTTTTGGCTGTAAAGAGCACTTGCCAGGGAGCAGACCTGCCCTGGACTCGGTTGGCAGTGGTGCTGATCTGGTGTTGGGCAGACTGCAAGAGAGAAACCCTGTTCCTCAGAGCTACATGTTCCCACGCTCGTCTGCCAGATGCCCTTCCTGCGGCGCGGTCCCTGCCTGGATGTGATGACGCCAGGCAGGAGGCAGCGGCCTCACCACTCCGGGGCTCTGTGGACTCACTCCGCCCCCAGTGGCGCCTACCAGTGTCACATCTCAGCATTTTCCCGAAGAGCCGGCTGGCTGGTGGCACTGGGCCAGACAGCAAGGCTTTCCTTCCGATTTTAATGTGGCCTTCTAACCCCCGCAGGCACTTACGTTAAGTGTCAAGGGCCAGAGCCTTCACCCTCCTACGCGTTAAGCGGGTGAGAGCCACGAAGACCGCTCTCCGTTCTCCGAACGCTTCCTTCCCTCGCCGCCACTCTCCAGCTGCAACGCATGCTGCAGGCTCTCAGCACCCTTTCCCCAGAGGCACCCGGAGCGGGTGGCCTGTGACACAGGGGAGGGGCCCGGGCGGGAAGGAGGCCAGGAGGAGGACGCTGTCTTGGGGAGACCTGCGGCTAACCCGAGCTGGGCCCCCGGCCCCGCCGTCCCTCTCTGGGGGTGTCTGAGGGGCTCACGAGCTACCTGGTGGCCACAGGTCTAGGGGGGCAAGAGGCCAGCTCAACAGTGACTGGGGGATTTCCTGGGGAGACTCAGACTTCAAACTGGAACATGCGCTTCTCCTCTCCCTCCTCTGAAGCGACACAGTTCTGAGGACGAGGGGATGGCCGGCACTCGGCACTTTCAGGCCCCTGACACTGGGCGGCGTAACTCACGCTCGTCAGTTCAGAGAGTTCGCAGATGTGCAGAGCCGGCTTCCCTCCGGGCAGCCAAAGGCGTGTCTGGCTGCCGTCAGCCTCGGTGCCATGGGAAGGCAGACGGAGTCCCACACGCTCTTCTCTGCTCCCCGACGGACAGGTGTAACCACGATGTCATAACTACGCCAAGAATGGAGGCGCTCACAAATGTCCACTGTGACCCGCAGTGTGGATTAGACTGCTTTGCGACAGTCCCTTCCGGGCCACAGTCCCTGCTCAGAAATAACTAGCAGCGAGTGGCTGTGGAATATTGTGTTTAGTTTCTCAGCTAAATTTTATCATTTTCATGAGACCTTTTTCCCCCTACACATTTTCTCCTTTGATACAGTGAAGAAGTGGAGCATAGGCAGAGATTCACCTGAAATATTGTTCTGGGCTGAGAGAATGTTCTAGAACGAATTTCCACCTCCTGGAGCTCGTGGGCTTGTGTAGAGGGGTAACACATGCTGGACTGGATACTGGAGCCTAGTGAAGGCCCCTGCTCAACCCTCCTCTGGGCTGAGCTCAGCACCATGCTGTAGGGCACTTGGTGCCATCTGGCGGCCGTCCCAGAGGCCGCAGAGGTCCTGGTTCCTGTGTGTTTCCCCCCACCCCCAGACTCTGGGCCAGCAGACCCCTCTTCTTCTTCTTGGCTGGTCCTGAAATAGCCTGGTCACACGAGGACTTGGGGCTCGCAAGAGTCCTCAGGAGGGGTCTGCCAGGCTGTCTGGGAAGTTTACTAACAGTGTCCGAGTGCCTTTCCCCCCGCCCATCCCTTCCCTGGCAGCGTTTGCATTTTCTACACAGGAGGAAAAGCCTGCTCCAGCAGAGGCTCCCTAGCTGGTGGCCCCGAGGAGGATGTGTCCAGGCCTGTGTGCCTTGGCCACACCTGACACTCAAGTGTTGTGAGTAAAAGCTCCTTGGTGTTAAATTCAACTCTGCTTCTCAGGTAACATCCCAACTTAATTGTAGAGATGCGTAAATCCTCATGTTCATTCTGCTAATAACTTTCTTGAGAGAACTGAGTATCTAGGTGTTTAATGCTACAAATTACTGTGCCAACCTAGCAAAGCCATAAGTACTTGAGAAACCCAGTATGTAATACATTACATAGGGTCAGCTGACCAGATGGAAATAGGATGCTGGGAAAGGAAGGGGAAGAGGCAGTCAACGTGATTGGGAAGAAGTACAACGAAACGTGGGTCACAGAAATACAAGGAAGTTGGACAGCTGTAACCACGATGTCATAACTACACCAAGAATTGCACTCACAAAATTGGGGGAGACAGTAGAAAGCAAATCTGAGAAAGTGAAGACAGAGAGGTAGTCATGGTCTCGGCATTATACACTATTCTATAGTTTCTGCAAAATGTACATAAACCAGCATGAGTTCATCATAATAGAAAACTCTAAAGAAGAAAGAACTGATTGCACTAGTATAAAACACAATTGGAATGATTTTTAAGGACATGCAGCTTATTGTCCCAGACAGTTCATCTGAACCAAATGCAATGATATTTTGGAGATGATTCTGACATATATTACAGTATAATAACAACCCTTTTCCCCCTTCATAAAACTTGTACAAAGACAGGTGTTCGTGTCAGACTCTCAGGACTCAGGAGCAAGCTACTTCTCTGCTTTGACACTACATGTATAAGTGAGTGGGTTCTGTCTGCCAAAGGCGGCCCTCATCTCAGGAAAGTGTGGCGAGATGCTGTGCTTGTCTGCGGTTGTACTGTGGACACGATCTTTTCCCCAGAAGTCCACACCCATAAGTGGACACAGTGACAGGTTAATAAAAATGGCTACCAATTGAAAAGAATGTTTGGAACAAAAACCAGTAATAGAAGTTACTTAAAGAAGTTAGAAATCATTTAATTCTAACATTTCCCATTTCCCATTTCATGTATTTGTATCACAGCTGACCTCAGACAATTGGAATTGCAGAAACCAAATAGCAGTGGGTGCAGTACTGGCCTAGAATGTAATCATGGGTATCTGGTGGGTGCAGGGCTTACGTTTCCTACTCCTACTGGACCCCAGTGACATCCACAGCAAGCTAGTGTGAGCCCTGTGAATCTGTCCTGAGAGGCGAGACCACAGCCAGCTCCTGGACAGCCTACCGCATTCTTGCCGGTTTGATCTTCAGTCTAGAAGTGTCCCCTAAAATCTCATGGGTCCCTTTCTTTCCAAAGCAGTCCCAGATAAAAATGGGTTCTTGTCTCTATTTCTCAGATGCCTCTTTTACAATTAAGCTTCATGACATCCATTTACATGTCATTTTCTGTGTTTCCAATAATATAAAATGAAAGTTTAGAAAAGAATACAGGAAGTGAAAACAATCAGGTGCAGAGCAACCCCATACTCTAGGTGCTCAAGAAACTCTGTTTAGAGAAGTGACTGTCAGAAGTTTTGTACAGAGAACTGATAATTCAGGAAATCTTAAAGAACAGTGGCAGGACTGCTGGGTGCTGGGGTCAGGACAAGGACGGACCTTTGCAGGTGCAAGTCCTATCCCTGCTATCACTCCCGAGAGACCCTGTAGGGTTTTATCAACTTGCACACCATGGGGCTGGTAGGATTCTTACGTTGGCTATTAAAAAGAATCTAAGGAAACGCTACCCATCACTTCGAAACTCTAGACGTGTATGTGTTAGAATGTCACAAAGGAATATATTTGTAGGAGTTTAATTCTTGAAACCTGGAAATTTCCAAGTGTCCATCAGCAGATGAGTGGATAGATAATGACTGAATGGGGCAAGACCCGGTTACAGACGGGACTGCTAACCAGAGGGACAGCGGGGAGAACTTGAGTCTCAGACTGGATGAAAACAGCCCAGACAACCCACAGCCGCTGTTGGGATTTCACCCCATGATGCTCTGCAGGCAAAACTGGTTCCTGCTGGGCAGCGCTAGGGTGGACACAGCCCATTTCAGTAGGTTGCGGCTATAATGGTGTTTACATTTGTCAGAACTCATGAACCTACATCCTGAAAATCGGTATATGTTACTCTCCGACTCATGCATTCTGACGGGGCTGTAATTTAGATACCTCACTGCTGGATGTCCACCAGGTGGAAAGGCCAGTCATGGGTGCCATTAGTGGCGTTAGCCAGTAGGAAAATATTAAAAGAATGAGAAAAAGAAGTAATAAAGTTAGAATATTTTTAACCATTTGTAAAATATTCAAGTAACTGGAGCCTAATGTGGTACCTTCAAATACTGGGGATGGGTTCATTTAGTCAGTGCTTACACGGAGATGCCTGTGGGTCCATTGGTGATTCCCTGGTGGGGACTGTCATCCCACCCTGTTCCGGGTCCCTGTGCTGATAAACAGAGGACTGTCCTGAGCTCTGCTGATGAGTCAGAACCCAGCAGAAACTACCCACCTAATCAAGTTCCCTTTCTGTTCTCTTGTGGGGACTTGGGCTCCAAAGGTCGACTGTTCTGAAGCTGTGGGCCCCACACACCAACACCCGGGCTTTGTCTTCATCTCTAGAACCTCTGCCTTCCCACTGGCCTTGAAGAAGCCAAAGGATACTGCTTCCTCAGAACGTTTTCCGTAGTGCTGAGTGTTTGTGCATGTTGTCACCTCATGTGCGACGCCTGCTGTCAGGGTGCTACTTTGAGATACACGGCAGGCTTAATATCTGACCTTGGTGGGCAGTCAATTACTGCATGTCGTGTTTTCCCGCTCTGAAAATAGCCACCAGGAGTAAGCTGACACCCCCCCCCCCCGCCCCAATGTCATGATGTTTGTGTCCTGGTTCTCTGTAGAGGCCCACGGAGAATCTTGCCCTGTAGGTGTCAGTATGGGTTCTCCACGGAGAGAAAAAACTTTTTTTTCTTTTTGATTCTAAATTTCTTTTTACCTTAAATTCCCTTTGTAATTGTTTTTGATTATGGACTTTCTTATGCCCCTGGGATGAAATGAGTTATCCAAAAACTTGTTCATGAAATGACTATAAGAGGCCAAAGGATCACTTTGAATTTATAGTTCTTCCAGAGCCTTTTATTACATACAGTGCAGGAGGGACTGTTTGGCCACAGGACTTATGTGAGCAGAAGTTCAATTTAGTTTGTGGAGGGGCAGACAGGCAGAGATGGAGAAGGAGGTCAGTGGTTGGCTGGAGAAGAAGCTATGTTTTATTGGGCTTGGGGTGGGGTTGTACTCTTAAGGACTCTAAGTAGAATACTTAGGGTCAAAGTTCCTAGGGTGGTCAGTGTAGGTGCATAGGTAATACTGGACTTTTCACCGCTGGTGAGTTTGTGTTTTTTTTTATTTGTTTGTCTTTTAGACAGGGTCTCACTTTGTAGTTCAGGCTGGCCCTGAGTTTACAATGTAGCCCAGGCAAGCCTTGAACTCAGCAATCCTCCTGCCTCTACCTTCCAAGTGCTGGGATGACAGGCTTGAGCCACCATGCCCGGCACTGTGGTATGTGGTACTGATTGCTGGTGGACGTGAGTCACCATGCCCGGTATTGTTGTATGTGTTTACCGGGGGTCAAATCAGGGACCTTGCACTTGCTAGGCAGGCACTGGAACCACTGAGCTAAATCTCCGGCCCCAAGTTTGTTTGTTGTGTCCTAAGTGCTCCTTAAGGTTGTCTGGCCTGTGGGCTCTTCTGTGGTGTAGTCCTGTTGCTTGTGGAGGGCACCCACGCAAGTCAGGTATGGCACGTAGCACTGCCAGTGATTCAAACTAAAGCATGTGCAGTTTAGCTGCATGTAAACATTTCAGGACCAGTTTGTCCTTACTAAGAAATTCTCAAACACCCTCTCTTTTTAGAGACAACATGTATATATGTATTTCTGGGCAAGAATGTAGAAGTTTGACAATTTGCCCATCTTTCTAAAGAAGAATGTTTTTATTTCTGAGGCCAAATTTTTTTCCCCTCAGGATGTGTTTTAAAATCTGTTTTTTATAATATGATAAAAAATGATCTTTGTTTTGTACACCCTTTTTCTGTTCCTGTTTATGTGAAATAGTAAGGTAATGCAATTTTATTTCTCAGTATTTGACTTGGCCTTGGGGAAATCTGTGTATTTTGTTCCCAGACTGTGATTATTTCCATATATTTATCAGCAACAGTTGTGCTCCAGTGTCCACTTGTGACTCAATTTTGTATGCCCTTTATTTCAGGGTAAAAATGCTGTCCAAATTGAATTTATGACATTCAGAGGGAAAAAAGTTTTAAGTTTGAAAGATAATCCATGCAAAATTGCAAGTTTGAATGACTCTTCCATATCCTGCCAGTAAGGAAATCAATGTGTTTTTTGTGTTGCTCATTTTTTTTGGTCCATGGTTTCATTATGATTGCAAATTTACCTGCGCTTTGGGGCCCTGTTTGATTCGTTGGGGCCAAGGATGTTGTTCAGTGGAGCCACCCTGTGCCTGGCAAATACAAGGTCTTGACTTAATTGTAAAAAATTTATTCTTTCAACATATGTGACCAAATTTGAGTATAATGTTATTTTAAAAAAGAAATTACCAACCTAAACATCTGTAGTATTTTCCATGCCTGCTACCATCATGATGGCTTTGAAATGGAGTACATTTGCTGCTGAACCATGCCATCATGTATAGCGTAGTACATGAAAGTCTTAAAATACCAAAGAACAGGAGCTTCCATACTGGTAGTTCTGTCCTACTAGAGTCACTGCAGGTAAAACCAATGATTTACTGTTCATTATCAGTCACAATGTCCCACAAGAGAGAGATGTTTGTCTGGGGAGCATGTGTTTCTCTTTTCCTTTCCCTACCTCTCTTTGTTCCCAGCACTTGGCCACAGACTTACTGCACTTTTTTTCAAGTCATTTATTTTGGAATGTCTTTAAATTTGCACACAAGTTGCAGGTAGTTTCAACCAGAGACTCCACTGAAGCTTTTCTAACTGTCCTCGTGATACCTGTTATAGCAAAAGGGTGGGCCATGCATTGTGATTACTTGTGTCACTGGCATCTCCATCAATAAAGAACAACTTCTTTTTAGACTTTCCCGACCTTCACATGTTTGAAAAGTATGGGGGGGCTGTAGATATCGCTCAGTGGTTCCAGTGCCTCCCTGGAAGTGCAAGGTTCTGAGTTTAATCCCTGGTAATGCCAAAAAGAAGAAGGAGGAGAAGAAGGAGGAGAGGAGGGAGGAAAAGGGAGGAAAGAGGAAGAATGAGGAGGAGAAATAGGAAGAAGGAGGAGGAGAAAGGAAGAAGAAGGAGGAGATGAAGAAGAAGAGGAAGAAAAGTATGGTCCTATGACTTTATAGAATGGTCTTTAGCTGCATTTGCTTCATTTTTCTTCTTGATTAGCTTTAAATTCTCCACTTTGGCTGTAATATCATAGCAGTGGGGCTGTAGTGGCTCTGCTACACCTTGCTAAGTGTCATGTGGCATTCATTTGTCATGGTATTAGTGATGTTGGCCTCAGTCACTCGAATAAGGTGGTATTTCCTGGGTTGCTTTAGTATAAAATTTTGTGCAAAGAAAATGTGAGCCTCTATAAGCATTCTTTGATTCATCTACATTTCTACTCTAGTTTTAGCACCCATTTTCCTTACTTGAATTGCTTAAATGATTGTCATATGGTGATTCTGGGCTTTCTTCTACATTTATTATTTGGTTCTCTACTGTAAGGAAAAGATTGCACTTCTCCCATTTATTTATTTCTTTACTCATCTTATCTATCGCTGTGAGCTCCTGTTTCGCCCCCTGAGATGCGGTGAGACGTGGCCAGTGTTTGTCTGGTGACCAGATTGCCTCGCATTGGGCTGCGGGAGCCTTATCTAGCTTGAGGCTCTTGGAGCACAGTCCTACTTTCTTTCACAGCCAAGGGGTCTGGGCTTATCGTGTATTTCATGCCCACACTGGATCCAGCCTTCGGGGGGAGAAACACTTGCTTGTAGGATTTAGGAGCCAAGATCTGGACACTTGGTCAGCTCCGTGTTGGTAGAATATTGATACTCAGGCCTTGTCAGGGAATCGAGTCAAGAACTGTTTTGGGTGTAATAAGCGTGGCCGTTTCACAGTGAACACCAATGTCCCCTTCTCTATTTCTCACTCATCTCTCTCTCTCCATCTATCATCTGTGGCTCTGTTGGCCTCTCTCTCTAGTGTCTATTTATCGAATGCCATGAATTCACACTGATAGGTTCAATTCCTCTCCAACACCCATAGGGCTCATTCTAACTTCCCACCCTTTCCACATCTGCGGTTGGGTTTTCTGTCAGTGAGACTCCCACTTCCGGTCAGCCTCAGTGGTTCACTTCCTGTCACTCTTTTTTTTTGGGACAGGGTCTCGCTTTGTAGTTCAGGCTGGCCCTGAGCTCACTATGTAGCCCAGGCAAGCCTTGAACTCAGCAATCCTCCTGTCTCTGCCTCTGGAGTGCTGGGATTACAGGCGTGAGCCACCACACCCGGCACTGTGGTATGTGGTATTGATTGTTGGTGGGCGTGAGTCTCCACACCCAGCATTGTATGTGGTTACCGGGGATTGAACTCAGGACCTTGTGCTTGTGAGGCAGGCACAGGAACCACTGAGCTAAATCTCCAGCCCTCCTGTCACTCTTTTTTTTTTTTTTTTTT
>PVIC010019571.1:0-30408 GCA_004025085.1 Thryonomys swinderianus
GCTTGCGAGGCAGGCGCCGGAACCACTGAGCTAACCCTCCGGCCCCACACCCAAATTCTTATTCTTATCCCACAACAAATGGTTAGCATTAAAAAAAATATTTAAGTACTATGTGTTAACCAAAAGGGGGTGTGCGTGCTTGTGCGCGCGTGTGTTGTGCGCGCGTGTGCGCGTGTGCCGCCGAGGAGAGCCCGCGGTCCCCGCTCTCTGACCTGCGGTGGGGGCAGCACGGACGGCCGCGTCCCTCCCGGGCCGGAGGGCTGGCAGGGAGCCCCGATCCGCCGCTGACTGACAGGTGTGGGGCGCCCCGGGTCCCCGCCGACCCTGCTCGGCGCCGCCTCGGGACGGGCCGGGAGCTTCGGGCAGCAGCGCCCAGGAGCAGGGACGCGCTCGGGGGCCCCTCGGAGAGTAGGCGCGGAGGCGCGGCTCCCCGGTGCGCCCGGTGCGGCTCCGGGGCGGTGCGGGGGTGCTCCCCGGGCGGACGCGGGGAGCTGGGCGGCAGGGGCGAGCGCGGGCAAAGCCTTGAAGCGCAGTCGCGCCCCGGAGACGCGGCGGTGCCTCGGGGGCCGGGCCGCTCTGGCCAGCGGGGACGCGAGCCTCCCACCGAGCCGGCGGGGACCGGCCTGTGCGCGCCGAGCGAGCGGAAGCTCCGGAAGAGCCGGCGCGGAGGCGGCAGCGGGCGGGTGTCAGGCCTGCGCGCACCGCCTCGGGCTGGGAGCTCCGTGGGAACCGCCTTTCCTCCCGCACTGCGGCTCCGCAACCTTCCCGTGACGTTTCTGAAAACCCTCCCGGGGAGCTGCCTAAGCACCCACAGGGTGAAGTGAGCCTCCTCTTCCCGGGGCACCTCGGAACTGCTTCTAGGAGCTGGCTCTAAACCCCGGAGCACTCGGGGCGCAGGGGGGAGGACTGGCTCTCACCCGGCCAGCGAGGACGAAGGGACAGCGGGGAAGAGGAGTCACACAGCGCTGCTGTCCTCCGCCCCAGGGCTGGAATCAGACGCAAAATTCCACCTCTGTCCCTGCAGGGCTGTGAATGTGAGCTGGGCGGGTCGAGTCACCACACAAACCTTGTCATTTTGTTTTTTTACCTCTTGAAAGGCACACTGATTTGTCTTTTAAAACACACCAAGTATCCAAGTGCCGCGGCCAGTTTCCAGGAGGGATGGCTGTTCCCAGGGATTTCAGATGTCTCTCTCAGTCACAGCCGCAACACTTTCCCCTCTAAGCAGCCTTGGACACTGCTTCCGGTCTGTCTTCCCCTTCCTCACCGTTCTGGGGCTGCAATTACAACTCCTACCGGTGCAGTGTTGCCAGATTAGAACCACTTAAGCAATTTAGCACACACACCTTGTGGTAGGGAGAGACTGCAGGCAATCGCCTTGGCTGATGTGACGAAAATAAAAAGCTTGTGGTAGCCTTTGCTATCTGTGGTATTGGGGATTGAACTCAAAGCCTTTGCACTGAGCTCCGACATCAGCCTTTTTAAAAAAAAATTTTTTTATTCTGAGCTATAGGGTCTTGCTATGCTGCTAAACGGGCCAAAGTGGGCTGGAGATGGACTGCCAATGCCCTCCTCCCAGAATGCTGGGGTTACAGACATGCACCACCATGCCTAGGATTTTGCTGTTGCTGATTTTGTTTTGTTTTGTTTTGCTAGGGAGATTACAAGGACTGGATTTCTCCGGGCTAAGAGGATGCGCCTGGTAGCCAGACAAAGTCCCGGGTAGTGAGGATTATGTCTGTTGAAGCAGGAAAGCTCCATGTAGAGTGGTCTTTCCCCTCTCAGGACCTGATTGTGGCTAAGGAGTCTGTTCTTCCCGCACGCGTGGCAAGGTCTTGGGTAGCGAGGAAAGTAAGGGGACAATCATCACCCCAAGACTTGTGCTTGTGGCACAAATGGTTCTTCTCAGTCAGTTGCTGAAGGTAATTCCTGAAAGGCGGCCCTGTGACTTCTGAGAGATCTTGCACATTGTCGTCTAAGTGCTTTAATTTATATGTGTTATTTCAGAAATATTAGCTCTGAGAGGCCAAGTTTGGACCTATTTTTCTTGAGAAGTAGTAAAACGTGAGGATTTTAAAAGTTTAAATTAAATTTACTTTTAAACTGACATATAAAAGAAACATGGATAGTGATGAAGTACCATATGAAGTTTCCTTCAGGTGTGGGTATTTAAATTTCATGATCATTGTCCCTGTGAATAGCAGGAGGATCTTTGTTCTGGACCTTTCATGGCTCAACGGACCTGATGTAATTATACCTCAAGAGCTTGTGTTGCTGTTAGGCCTTCTGAACATATTCAGAAGTGACTTTTCCTGGGTGTTAGTGTACTATGACCTAGCAACATATTTATGTAGCCTGAGATTGGGCAGAATTAGAAAGAGGTAACGTTTATCTTTATCTCTTCCCCTTTTTTGTGTCTTCTATTTGCTTTGCCTAAGTAAAGTTTAGGTGTGTGTGTGTTATCTATGTGTCACTGTGTACTTGAGTCTCTGTGCAGCTAAGCCTGAAAATAGCACTGGTTAAACAGTTCAAAATCTTTAGCTAAGAACTGTGCTGTAGGCAGGCATGGTAGTACATGCAATCCTAGCACTCTGAGAGGCTGAGGCAGGAGAATCACTAGTTTAAACCCAGTCCTGGCAACACAGTTGATTTAACAAGATGTCTCCAAATGAAAACAAGGATGGGGGTGTGGCTCAGAGCAAAGGCCCTGAGTACAATCCCCAGGTCTGTGCTAAAAAGTGTTCTGTAGTTTTATGTGAGGAATAAATGTTTATGCTTTTTCCTTCGCACTGTCAGGTCTTGGGAGGACTCTTTAATTCTGATTTGCTGTGGTTTATTTTAGTCTTCATTCAGTATTTATTTCTTTAATCTTAGCCAGTGTCACTTCTCACCCTTTCTAAAGAGAAACTATTCAAGTAATGCCCAAGAGAAAAGACTGACCAGGATAAAGGTTAAAGGAGAAATACTCCGCTCGTGTTGAACTCTCACGATCTGTTGACTGATCAGAAGGGCCCATCATAGGACTTACAAGCCTGGAGAACAAGGAAATTCAGCCAGGAAGGCAATTAGTGAAGGAAACCTTAAATCCAGACAAATGATGCTTAAGTTTTAAAAATTTAGGAAATGCATAGACAAATCGCAAGCAATATTTTTAAAATTGCTTCACAATTGCACACATGTCTACATTTACACACCTACATTTTTGTTATCTCTGTGGTGGGTAGGATATAAACTGCCATTTTTCAAAGTTTATCCTATTAGCAAATTCTCAGGGAGAAATAGTCCCATAACAAGATTGGAAATCACTGACTGCTTACTCTGTCCTCCTTACTGAGAGATTCCAAGGACTTTCTTCTAAAGAGAAGTCCTACAACAAGCAAACCTATTCAAATTTATTCATGTTCTGACAGTTCATTTGACTTCAACGCCCTTGTTGTTCACAAGATGCCTTTTGTGCTTTTTAGGCAGATGCATGAAAATAGGCACATCTCTTTCAATGGGGGGCTAAATTTTACCAAAATTGATGAACATATATTGGAAACATAGAAAACTTGGGTGGATTTATATGTGTAGAGCAAAAATTTTAACTTGTAAAAGGTTTTACATATCACATTTGTGATTAATTTACAGGGGTGTTTAAGGAAGTCATTTTTTCTTATAGACTAAAGACAGTAATCACTTTGGTGCATATATCATGACCAACGCTCTACCTGCCACAAAGGGTCTAGAGATCTTTTCTCTGTCTCCAACTTCTCCAGCCAAAGAAGACTTCAGAGCAGTTGAGGAAGTATGTGATAGACTCTTAAATTTAGTAATGGTACACTCTTCTTTTATATCTAAAAGCAATCCACTGTAATTCACTTGGACTAGTCAAGAATGTAAGGATAGTGTATCTCTTAGGAAGTCAGTTAACATAGCTACATTGAAAGACTAAGTATAATAAACCATATGATCTTTAGGAAAGATTTTGAAGGACTATGATAAAATCAAGCCTCTATTTTTGTAACACACTATCTGTGAACTAGGAGGACTTGAAGGATAATTCCTTAACAAGATCATAAGGGTCCACCTGATATCAATCACCAAAGTAATATAGGTGAAAAACCACCATAACTTCTTTTAACATAAAACAATGGCTAAGATGTTTTTAATAGCGGTAACATTTTCATTTTAAAACAACAGGACAGGGTACAAAGGACAAACAAAATGCCAACAACAAAAGATAAGAAATATAAAATTATCATTATTTTCTGATAATGTGAGTTAATCTAGTCAAACAAGGAAATCAAAATCAATTTTAAATAGTTCAGATATTAGCTAGAAGAGAATAAATGTAGAAAAATCTAAATATACATTGTTAGCTGAGGTAAAGATCTTACCAACATATCAAGATCAAAAACTAAAAATCCTATAGAAAGAAAACTTTAAACATTTTCTGAGAAATGTTCCTTTTATGACTATAACAGAGACTGGATCTGTTTTTACAGAGTAGATTTGTTCAAGTAAATATCTCAGTTCTTTTCTGTTAAAGTAATGATGAATTCTAATTTTAAAATTTCTAAGTTTCTTTTGTATTTTGACAGGACTTCTTATGTTAGTTTAGAAAAATTAACATGTGAGGAAGAGATGAATTTTTTTTTTTTTTTTTTAGACAGGGTCTTGTTTTATAGTTCAGGCTGGCCCTGAGCTCACTATGTAATAGCCCAGACAAACCTTGAACTCAGCAATCCTCCTGCCTCTGCCTCCCCAGTCCTGGGATTACAGGTATGAGACACCACACCCAGGATTGTGGTATGTGGTATTGATTGCTGGTGGGCATGAGTCACCATACCCAGTACTGTTGTATGTGGTTACCTGGGATTGAACCAGGGATTTTGTGCTTGCTAGGCAGACGCCAGAACCACTGAGCTAAATCTCCAACCCAAGAGCTGAAATGTTTTGCGAAAGAACAGTAATGGCCAAGAAGACTACCAGATACTAATGCTTGATTTAAATCCTTGACATTTAACCTTATTGATCTCAAGAAAGAATAGAAAAGCAGTTGGAATGGGGATATATAACCGTATTTAAAATTGTGTATTGTAGAAGAGTTCAGTTACAGGAAATTATTAGGGATAAATACTAGAAGTCTTTAAAGTCAACTAAATTAAGCTATTTCAAACAGGTTTCAAAAGCTATGAAAACACTGCATACACTTTATTTTGGTCACACATTTTGTGAATCTCCAAAAGGGATATTTAATATGCCACATTCTCACAATTATTTGACTATGAAATAATTTTCTCTTCCTTGTTCTTTTCTTAGTTTAGAGCAGTATTGGAACCATTATTCTTTGAAACATCCTTTATAAAAAGCTGGGAAAATTCGATCAAGAAAAATAAATTTGCTAAAGAAAATCATTTGGCTTCACAGCATCTTCTGAAATCTTACCTCCTCCCCGAGTAGTCTTTGCTAATTTCTAATTATTTCTATAAAATAACAGCTTTTGAAAGATTAAGTATAATTTAAGAATGAGAAATAAAATACTGAAATTAAAAAAAATAATGGCCTTTGTATCTCGCAGGTCTAACTTTGTCAGAAGGTTAAGCCTCCTCTTATCCTCTTGTTTAGTCAGACAGGCAGACACTGGTGAGAATCATTTTAATTATGGGCAGTATATAAATACATAAAAATGTAAACAATATTGGAATAACAAGACAAATGCATCCTTAACTGACAATGTATGTTGGTCAAATTCAAAGGTGAGGCCCAAGGAAGGGGTTAATTAATTCCTTCTAAAAAGGCAGTTACCCAGAGTAGTCAGTAGATCTTTGTGGATTCTTGGACTCTGTCTGTACCTGTAAGACCACTAGAGAGTATAAAATTAATATGAAGGCTTGGCCAGAATTCAAATTAGCTTATCTGTTCACCTAAATCAGTTTACCTATTATTTAAATTAGTTTACTTATATAAATTGGTTTGTCTACTTTTACTATCGACTATAAAATAATACCAAACACCCATGAAATTGATTTTCTAATCTATTGATCCAATAAGGTTTTTCTTAGTGTGAGTAAAGGAAAGTCCCCTAAATGTAGCTTTGTGACAAGTAGTAAATGACTTGCGCCTCTTACCTAACCTCTGTGCTCCAGGCTAGAGTTTCCTACGCTTTCGCTCTGTTTCCCACCCTCTCCTGCTTCTCAGCTGAACTCCGCAGCACCTTTACGGATCGCCGCTCTGTCGCACACTCTCTCTGTCCCGGTTCCTAATCTGCAAACAGGGTCACGGCTGAGTACGCAGCAGTCTCTAGCCCTCCTTCCTCCCCAGGGCTGCCTGGGACTCACACATCCTCGTTTCAACACACGGCCCAGTCGAACGCAGCTCGGAGGTACATTCCTTTGGGAAGTGTCTCGCATACCTGACGGATTTGAAGCCACAGAGTTTACTGCTTATACTGCAATTTGATTATAATGTCCAATCAGTGTCAGGGAGCGGACTTAATGGCTCTCAATTAGCATAACTCGACTTAATGGTTCTCAATTAGCATAACTCGACCTTTCCGAGCTGGTGTAGAGCCTTACTCTTACCTTTAAAAAATGAATTTAAGTCAGCAGTCCAACGCACTGGACACGTGTATTATGCATGTTTACTTCCAGCTCCTGCAATGGATGTTTTCTCCAAAAACCTTCTCCAGCTCACAGACTGCAAGCACAGATTGAGTCAGGGATTTAATTGCAGATAAGAGACATTCCCCCCCCCCCCCCCCCCGCTGGGAAATTTGTTCATCTGAGTTTAAGGAACAAAGTTTTATCAGAAGAATATATACTAGACATGAATTTGGTAATAAGACTATATTCTTCCGTCTGCTTTACATGAAATGTTACAAAACATTTTCCAAATTTAAAAACAAGAGAACTTGTTTCACATTACGCTTTTCCACAGACCCTCACAGGCTACACAAACTGTAAAAACCATACACATACTTTAAACTGTTATTTTAGGTGTAAAAATGTTTAGACATTTTGTGTTCTAAACAAAGGGCAGGATTTCTGGACATTCATTAAAAACAGATGTATAGTCAATGATTAGTTGGCAATAGCGTTGAAGGACTTTCAATGAAAATACAAATTTTTCTGAATGATCCCGAAGAGATATTTTAGTGAAGTAAATAACTGGCCAAAAAGCATATCTTACACCGCTCCATGTACCTGATGTGGTGATGTTTAGAGACAGAGCGTTTGGGAGATTTCACTTATCTTCCTGATACCACTCTATGAGATGTGTGTGAGGCTGAGTGGCCTCAAAATATGCTTGCAGAGGGAAGAATCTTGACAAGTCCAGGAGCTGTGGCATTATTAAATCATAAAGCACACCCAGGGAGGAGCACACGTTCATCTTCATTCTGTAATGCAAGCAGAAAAGATCATATTAATCCTGAATCCCATATATCTATTAATAGAGGAAAGTGCATTGTTTCAAGATAAGAAGGAAGAAAAAGTAAGATAGGGAAAAGATCAAAAGAATTTCTGAGATGGAAAGCTGATGGTTTCACATAATTGTCATCTTTCACAGAATTATTTAGACCGGTAAAAGGTGTTCATTAACCAAACTGGTGCATTATAAAACACCCAAGTACTATAGTCTTTCTTAGAATTTGTGCTCTACTGTACAAGGTATTGCAAACTCTTTGAGTTTGGTGCATTTTCATCTATTTTTTAAAATAAAAGACTTCTGAAAAATAAATCCAAGGAAAATAAACTCCAAGAATTTCTATAGTTTCAGCATTCTTGGTAAAAAGAAAAAGGCAATTAAATGTGTATAATTTAATATCCAAGAAAAATAATGAATTTCTTTCCATTCATATGTGAGAGGAGGAAATTACTCTTCTAAAGAAGATAATGACATTCTAGCCTTGGCCACTGCTGGATTCTAAGTTTGCTTATTTTAAGTGGTGCTTCATCAGGAAAATAGGGCTAGAGCTATGCTACTTTTAAGAAATGACTGCTTACAGGTTTTACAAAAGAAAATGATTCAGTCAAATTCTTGATCCATTCTTTTTCACCTCAATGAGACTGAACAATCAAATCAACAGTTTTGCTTTTCAACTAGTTATTTAGACGTACTCATTTTATAAAGAAAAGATAGAATAAAGTAATTCATAGTGTTTATTTACATGGTTAACTACAGAATGTTTTTATATCTGTTGAACTTATGAAGTTTTTTGATGATCAGAATCAATATACTTCCACAAACATGAAAACCTTAAGAGTTTAATATGATAAGTACGAAGATAAATGATTGTGCAAAATGATCATGCATGTGGGCAAATGCAAGTCATACATCACACCACATTTCAAAACTAATATGACAGTGAACAAAATTAAAAGAAAACATTTATATTAAAATGAGTTAGCATTTTGGAATTTTTATCATTTCATAAAACTAAAACAGATGTTATCCATATTTCAGGTCTATACCAATGCCCAAAAATGTACATTAAAAATTGAGAACAATGTACACTAAAAATTGGGAAAAAATGCCACTTGTCTGGTGCTGTTGTCATTCTCTTGTGACTGATGCCAGACTTTCCTAGTGACTATCAGATGAGGAGCTAAAGTTTGCCTGGCTCACTATTAACTGTGAGTCAGTTGCAATAGATTTGTAATTCTCAAAAATCTCTCAGACCATAGGCCTCTAAAAATGACAAAAGATATTGTGTGTCTCCATTGTGTATGTCTGCTATGGGAGGTAGAAGATAAAAATAAGTCTTTCCCTAGAATACTGCAAAGGTGAAATTTATTTCTTATGAGCTATCCATGAATTTGCAGAATTTTGTTTTATTCAGATAAAGTAATAATACATAGTTATACATATTAGGCAGTTAGAAATACTAAAGTTAAAAGCAGCCAATCACAAGTGGGTAGACATCCTCAAAGCCCTTCACTGTCTAGGTTAGGTATCTTTTCAACCGCTTCTCTTCTTCAACTGAACAATTCAGCACTAAATTCATCGGCTGGGACCTAGCAAGCAGGCCTCCTGGATCCCTGGTGGCGCCGAGGGACGGCAGTGTCCTCGCGCCAATCAGGTGGAGGATGGGGAGAGCCAAGATGTCAAGTGTCATGGTCCTCACGTGCCACAAAACGCGTCTCCGCAAGGGCAAGGAGAACCCTAGGTGAGCAGTCAGAGTTGGATCAAATTCCACGAAGAAAGGCAGACTGAGGGTGCAGAGAGTCACAACCCAGGGAGGAGGACAGACTTCGCTACAGGGACGTCCGCTGTGGGAGTCAGGGGTGGGGGAGGTAAAAGTAGCGTGCGGGTGGCCCACAGTGGGGGTCAGGATTTAAGCGAGGCAACTGGTGTCCTTGCTGGAATGAGGTGCCGGAGACCAAGTGGGGGGAGAAGAGAGACATGGCGAAGAGTGTGAGAACCCATGAGGGCTAAGGTGGGCAGCCAGCAGAGGGGTGACACGAGGTGCTGGAACCTGAGTAAGCTGAGTGGCTCTGTGTCAGGGGAGCGCGGCACGGGGACTCCTAGTGTGGCAGAGAGAGGAGGCAGCACAGCCAGAGGTGGGGGTGCATCAGGCAGTGGGATCAATCAATTAAATACATATATGAAAAATAATTAAGGTGAGGCTTTCACTTTTACAGAAGGGGGAAAACTATAATAAACTTTGTTGTGGTCTTGGACTTCTCAATATCCATGTAGATTACTGACCTCTGAGCCATGATGGATGGATGGATGGAAGCATGGATGGATGCATGCATGTGTGTAGGGATAGATAAAGAAATGTAGACAATTAGATTCATAATAGATACATGAATGGCTTAACTACATAAATATGGAATTGACTGTGATACATACCCATATATGTGTGTGTGTGTGTGTATATATTCTAGCTATCTCTATTGCAAGTTAGGAACAGAGATATTCTAATAGTAATGAACACTTTGGCACTCAGATCTTGGATTTAAAATACCATTTTCCATGCAAAAAACCCATACAGTGCCTGTAAAAATGGATAATTCAAAAATGAGGTGGGGGAAATACAAAGTAGGACATCTTGTGCCAGAAAGTAAGGAAGTTCTCTGAACTTTTGAAAATGCATCTGATTAGAATATTTCTTCTGTTCTTTATTTGGATAGATTATTCTTAGTTGTTAGGTTTGTTTTGATGTTAGTCCCCTTGAAATGTTTTCCTGAAACCCCAGGCCTTTGTTTGATAATGTACCTTCATAATACCCAGTTTGATAGTTTAGCAGTCTTAGGATGTCCTGCTCACTTGTGCTCACTAGGACACCAACTCCTCAAGGGAAGGGGTGCCTTGCTTGCCTTTGTCTTTGTCGTCCTATTGCCTATTTTATTCACTCATGCAAAGTAGACATGCTAGCTGGATGAATGGATCAGTAGGGTCGCTGCCGAAGTAGAATCGTGCTACTGTCAAAGATTTGTCCCACGCTGGCTAAGACAACTTAAAAAATTAAAAAGGGAAATTTAGCACATGTTGAAGAAACAATTATTGAAATACAACTAAAATGTATTGAGTAGGTGGGTGGGAGCTTTTCATTTGACAGGACAGTAAAGAATAATTATGTGAAATTCTCCTTTGGGGGAAACATACAGAGACAGTGAGGATAGGGAACCAGGGGAAAACACAGTGTAGATACTATTTTAAGGATTTAGCTAGAAATCTATTCCCTTGTCTTTAGGAATAAATACACCTGCTCAGAAAGGGGAAAGTTCTATTTTGGTAATATTTGCAATTTTATTTACCATGTTAAATGTAAGTATTTAATCAGTATTTTCAAAAATGACTTAGTATTAATCTGCTACTATAACAAATTCCACAGACTGGGTAACATTAAAAACAATAGAAATTTAATTGCCTTGTGTTTCTGGAGGAAGCAAAGTCCAAGGGCTTGAAGCCGGCCTGTGGTGAGGATTTTTATGTGTATCATCCTGTGGTGGAATGTAGACCAGCAAGTGAGCCCAAGAGTGAGAGAGAAAGAATCGGGGCTGAACTCCTTTATTCAGAAGACTTCTCCCGGGATAACTGCTGTGCTTCCGTGCCAAAGCCATTCATCCGTTTCTGGGTAAGGAGTCCTCATGGTCTAGTCACCCAGGTCCGACCTCTCAATACTGCTGCATTGGCAATTAAGTCTTTACCCTGAAGAAATTTTGCAGGATGCAGTGGAGTCTAGGAGAATAGGTCTCAATATCCTCATACTTTCCTTTCTTACCTTGCCTTAGTCTTACACTGTGGCTCTGGCCACCTCCGTCTTTGTGGATTGCTCTCTCCCACGTTTTCCTGAAGTCCATGTTCAGGATATGAAACTTCTCTGCCCACAGTGCCAAATGTAATGGGTGATACAAAATATTGTCCAATGATACTGATTAAATAAATAAATGAAGACAGAAACGATCTCGTGGATCGAGGTCTACAATTTTTCTTTTTCATGTTATTCTTCAAAAGGAATTGTAACCCTCTTCCTTATTATATGCTTTCTCTTGTGAGATTTTGGGAATACCACATTGCTTATCATTATTATAACCTTGTATTTTTAGACATTTATATTGTATGGCCAGTAGTAGCAGGTCAGCATTTTTATGAGATGCTCTCTGCTGAGAACTAATTCTATCAGATTCAAGTTTTCCTCTGGCAGCCTCTGTAGAAGCCTGCCTCTCAGAAAAAGTGCTTCTGTAAATTCTATTATTTATGAAATTCAGGCCAGTTGACTTTTGCCTTTTCTCTCACCAGTGTTTGTCACTATCCGCATTCTCACAGAAATGATCTTTCAGGATCATTTTATCATATAAAACACATTCTGATATATTTCCTCATCCAGGTTCTTTTCTGAGTTTTCTTCTCATCCCATTGACTGGCCATGAGAGCAAAATTTCATAAAACTGAAATAAGCCCGGCTCCCAGGGCTGGTGACCAAAGGCCATCACAGCCCTTGGGGACATCTTTTCCCTAGTGTTCCAACCTCACATTCCATTCTGGTCATGCTTTGCCTTATAAATCCTGGCTCCAGAGGAAACTGAGCTCGGAAGCCAAGGATTTGTTAAACACTTTTCCAGCGAGCAGCTTTGGCTCTGATCTTTGATCACAGATCTAGTTTATCTGTTTGCAGAGAAGTTGGGGCACTATGTATGATTGTACCTAACAGTATTTGTAAACTCTTTATAAAGCTGTGATAATGTAGCAGAAATCTCTCAGTGTTTTACCTTAATGTATCAAGTAAAACATTTTCTGCGTGGGAAAGCTTCTTCGCAAGTATTGTCTTGAAATATGATATCAAACATGACAAATCCTCCCTTTGATATCTGCGTTGACTGGGTTTGCAAACAGCTGCCTGAGGAAGTTCATTTCACCCAAAGAAAAGACTAATGGCTCTTTGAGTAAATAAGTAACTATATTTTTTCTGGTTTAGTCTGTAATGGCTTGTGTGCTGTATCTGGATGTCCAGTCCCTGCTAGACCTCACCCAAAATTACCTCATAAATATTCTTTTTACATTTCCCAGTGACTAGGCCGGAGGAGCTGAAGTAAACACCCAGTTTTGTTTACCTTACTCATATATTCATTCGGTGCATGTTTATTTTTATTTTCCCACATTGTACATGGTATTATAGTCGCTAGAGATGTAACAGCCAACTAGATATAGTTCTTCCCCATGACCAATGAAGGGAGTCAGAAGACAGTTGAATAACTAGAAAACATATCAGAAAGGGGACATGCTGTGGAGAGTATTTTAAAAGGAGACTGGGTTGAGAACCAATAATAGTTTGGGGAGAGAGGGTTTCTAGATTGTATGCCTGGGGGGCTGTTTTAGGAAAACAATTCTTCAGTTGAGAATTTTTTTTTTTTTTTTTTGAGACAGGGTCTTGCTTTTGTAGTTCAGGCTGGCTCTGAGCTCACTATGTAGTCCAGGCAAGCCGCGAACTCAGCAATCCTCCTGTCTCTGCCTCCTGAGTGCTGGGATTACAGGTGTGAGCCACCACACCGGGCATTGTGGTATGTGGTATGTGGTATTGATTGCTGGTGGGCGTGACTCCCCACGCCCAGCATTGTATGTGGTTACCGGGGATCGAACTCAGGACCTTGTGCTTGCGAGGCAGGCGCCGGAACCACTGAGCTAACCCTCCAGCCCCAGCTGAGAATTTTTAAGGACAGGGAGGAATCAGTCAAAGACAATGGAAGAAGATGCCCCACGAATCAGTATCTTGGCAGTAAAGAAAGAAGATAGGAAAGGTAGAGAAGCTTTAAGAAGAGGCCTTGAAATTAGAGCCTCCTAATCAAGATAGGAAATGTGATTTTTATATGTACTAATTCTCCCAAATGAATGTGATTATGATGTACTGCAAAGACATACCAATAAAAATTTCAAATAAATGTATGTTTTTATTCTAAGGTGCTAAGAACAGAACGGCTTGGTATTCTGGGGAGAACAGAGACAGAATGAAAGAGAGGAGGCCAGTCAGGAGTCCACTGTGGAGTCCAGGTGAAAGGAAGTGCAGTCTGGGACCAGGTGGATACAGAGGAATGGAGAGAACATGGCTAATACACGAAATGTTTTAGCAGACAGGTTGACAACAGATGCTCTCAGATGGGGTATGGGCCTCAGGAGTCTGAGTAAATCAAGGATGATTCCTCAGTGGTTTCAACTTGCTTTTCTTTGATATCTATGTTGACTGTGGTCTTGCAAACCTCAGAATCCACTTGCCCAAGAGTAAACAGGTCACTAGGATTGCAGAAGTTAACAACAGAGAAGTTTTCAAAATGAGGGGCTAAGGAGTTGGTATCATACCTTTTTCCTCCAGACTGGAAAGACTGTGATTTATTTTTATTAATACATGTTCATTTCAGGACAGTTTAGTGCTATCACTCATATTAAAATCATTATAAACAATTAATAAGAGGCTTATTTAAAACATTGTATGGTATAGAGTGTTCAGCATTTTATCTTAAGACAGACTAAATGGAGTCCATGTTCTTCGCTCCTTTTGATTAAAAACAGAAGTGTGACGAACATATGTTTGGAGTTTTTAGCACTACTATGGTTACAGAACAATGGTTGAAAATATTCTATCCAGCACATTATTAGTTATTCCATTTCTTGATAAAAAAGACATTTAAGAAACAAGCAGAGGCTGGGACTGCAGTGGGGATAGGGGAACCCAAACTATGTGAAATGCTTAACCTTTTAACATAGTTCAACAAAGTTTAGATTTCTGGCAAAACGCCTAGACTTTGTGAGGCTGTTCATGCTTGCAAAACAAGACAAGAACTTCGTGCTCAAATTTTACTGGCCAAAAAGTTGAGACAATATGAAGAGAGCAAATGACAAAACCATACCCTGAAAGCTACAGTTGGGCTCATGACACAGAGTAAGGACTGGACAAAGATGCCAGGGTGGTGACTATAACTTATGGTTCCACAGAGGTACCTAAAACACCTCTGGGAAAATAGATCAGTCCCAAAGGAAGATCAAGTCCACCACCAGCCAAGGTGAAGAAGGGCCTTCTTTTTTCTGGTATGAGAAACTGAAGATGTAAATGAGCTGTAAAATATATGGTAGATATTGTGAAATAGAAAATATTCGAAAGGAAATGGGGTGTAGGCGTAACAAGGGGAAGAAAAAATATGATGGTAATTAAAGAAAGGGAAACAAAACTTATGTATATAGGGGCAGGGGGTTTTAGGATGGGTGGGGGAATGGGAAAATGAGAATTAAATTGTGTCACATACTGGTACAAATTCTCAATATTATGTGTGATCCTGATGTGTATACATAATGTATCAATAAAGATTCAAATTTAGAAAAATAAAAAAAGCACAAGACAAAAATCCTTCACAGATTAGAAAGAATTACTTGTTTCATAGAATCACAGCAATTGCCTGTGTATAAAGTAGTAGAAAAGATTAATCAAAATATGCATGTCTGGTAAACAGTGTGTAATGCAAATGTATGTCACAGGTGTCTACAAATAGATTTTCACACATGGCTCAAGAACAGTAGAGAAGCAATCAGGCAAATAGAAAAACAGTGGGGCTATGTAACTAAGGTTAGTGATATATGCTTTATGAGAGTTAAGAATACTCTTGCCTATAAAAATCTCATCAACATTGATTTTAAACAATAAGGAGCCTGAAGTTAGCTGATTTTATTTTAATTTTAGTAATTTTACCATGCTAGATCCAAGATATCTGAATTCCTCTTGACTATTCTCTCATTACTGAAAATGGCTGCTATAACTCTGACCCTCACATTTGGACAAGGCGAGAAAAAAGCTAGAAGAGAGGGAAGGGGTTTGGGAAGATCTGCTCTTCTGAACAGGGAAACAAAGATGTTTCCAGGACTACCACAGAAGACTTGTGAATATATCTAATTGTATAGGATTGTGCCACAGATCAATAAGGTGTGGAAGGGATTAAATTAGAATTTTGTTGCTCACACATTTAGGAAATTATTAGGTGACTTCAGACACTAACAACATTGAGGTAAGTAAAGGAGTTTGGGATGATTTGTGTGTATTTCAATATGAAAGCAGAATATTTGTTTTATATACAGTATATTCTTTTGGACAAGTCTCTGGAAATAAATATGTTCTGAAAAAATGCAGTAAAACACCTACATTCTTTTTTCCATTTTGAGTAAAGTATATTTTTAAAAAACAAAGTGTGTGTGTGTGTGTGTGTGTGTATGTGTGTGTGTGTGTGTGTACATGACTTAAAAGCTGGGTTGGGAGCAGACATGGCACCAACCCAAGAAACATAGCTAGTAGCTCCTCATCCAGCTGAAGTTAAGTCCTTGCCAGGGGACAGAGTGTTCTGAGGCTCTCCCTCAGTTACTAGTAGATATTGTAGCTTTTACTAGCTTGGATCATGTAGGACCTTCATAAACTCATGGCTTATAACATGAAAGCATGTTGTTAGAGACTTCTCAGGGAATTACCATGTTTTTCCATTCTTTGGGCTTTTAATAGGGATAAACATACACTAAGAGACCCACTGGTTGAGTCTGCTTAGGAAATTTTCCTTGATAGAAAGACACAGATGTGTTGCTACAACATTGCTCCCTGTGGAATGGAATTTATTAGGTGGGAGGCTGATGACAAAAACCGCACAATGTTTTGTCTACAAACTACCAAATAAGTACATTTGTTAGAGTGATTTCTTCTTGAAAAGTGGCAAATACATGGATGCCCTGTTCCTATCATGACAGAGTTCTACTGATATTACACCACCTTTTGCAAAGAAACTCAAAATATTATCCTTTTCATTGCATTTTTTTGTTATAAAAGCCTCAATATGAACTTTTAAAAAGTAGATACTACTCTAAATCCAATAATCTTAAACATTTTTTATCCTCTGGGCTTTTAAATATAAGTTTTCTTTAAATATATAATTAAACCAGGAACATTATACAGCTCGCTTTCTTCATTCTCTGCTAAAGAAAGGTTTTTAATCATTTTCTTCATCTCAGACAACAATAGAAGCAATTAGCTTTGTCCATTTTTCTCAAAGTGTCATATTGTTAGGCCTAGATTATTATCCACCATACAGTAATAATGCTTGTGCCAAAAGATTCAAAATTACTGTCAATAATCTTATCCTAAGCTTATTGATTGTCTGATTATGTTTGTGTAAGAACTCGTGGGAACACTAGTGGCAACAGTGAGTCTTGGCTTTGGGCGAATGTAGGATCAGGTGCATCGGTGCACCTGAGCAGAGTCACAGGAGGCCACAAAGAAACCAAATCTATTGACTCCTTCATGTTGGATTTCTAACCGTCAGATCAGTTAGAAAATGATTTTGTTGCTTAGCACAAAATAAAAAGAAAAGAAAAGAAAAAGGAATAGGTGCTACAGGTATCAAGAAGAGAGAAATTGAAGAAGGAGGAGACCGGAAATGAACTGGCCATCACATCTAGTATATGTGTGCTGCAGGTGCAGAGAGGTGACAGCCACAAAGCATGGGAAATCATGGGCCATTTAAATAGGAGGGAAGTTTATGCTTCGTTTGCATAGTGAGTTTATACTAACCCGGGTTTCCTTCATTCCAGGAGGAAATAGCCCGGAGCCTTTATTTGCTCTAAGTTCATTTCCCAGCTCTCTCCTCAGCTTTGTCGTACACATTTGTGAGGGAGCGCATGTCTGACAGTGAGCAGACACGAGGACTCCTGCTTTCCTGATGGGAGCTGCTTCTCCCAGATTCATACTCTTTGCCTGTCATAACCTTAAAAAAGAAAACTTCACTTGGAAGGGAAAAGTCAATCCATTTCCACCTTTACATACTCAGCCTGACCAGACTCTCCACACTCACTCATATTTTGGGCTAGAACCTGCCAGTATTATTAACCTGGCAACATCTCTGCATCTGTTTTGTGAGAACAGTATTGAAATGCGCACAGAAGCTGGGGAAATTACAGTATCATAAAGTGCCTTGTTATAGATCACGATACCACTGGCTTTCAAATGCCAGGTTTTCTTTTAGGAATTGCATTTCTCTATGAGATGGAGGCTTTTCTTGTTTGTTTGTGGTACCAGAAATTGAACTCGGGACCTTGCACTTGTGAGGCAGGTGCCAGAACCACTGAGCTAAATCACCTGCCCTTGGAAGCTTTTCTGACAAGATCCAAATCCAAACCACAAAAGACAAAATCTTCCTCCCACATCACCTTAGCCCCTAGTGTCTCTCAGAATGCATATTAAAAACAAAACAAAACAAAACAAAACACTTGTTTGATCTTTTGCTCATTCCGTCTGCAAAGCCATCTTGAGAACAGGCACATTCAGATACAGGTGTTGGGTGATTTGAAGCCTCTCAAGCAGAGGTGACCGCACTGAGCTGAACTGTAATCTTTGCATCTTCTTCCTCCCTTCGCCAATCTCCTTGGACTGGGGGCGGGGCAGAGCTGTGTGTTTCCAGGCCTGGGAAGCAGCGCACAGTCCAAAGTGCATTGCCCCATAGTTGGCCACATCCTGCTCTCCCAGGTCCCCTGGGCCCCGGGTTGAGATTTCTCCACACACACGGTCCCAGGGGAGCCGGGAGGCTCATGGCCGCACGTCCAACTCCCTGCGAATCTGCAGGCAGCATAGCTGCTCGCGAGGACCACCAAGTAACACCAGAACCCAGGGCTGTGATTCTCTTGAGTAAAGAAACAGTTTGTACCCAAAATGTAGTCAGTTTTTGCTTTATGAACAACTGCCCATTCCCTGTCTCGAGCCTTGAAATCCTACTTGGTTTTGTTACATAAACAGTTATAAGAACAATGTCTAAAATTAATTAACAAAAGCCTTCCCTGTTTTTTTTTTTTTTTCCTTTTTTGAGATAAGGTCTCGCTTTGTAGTTCAGGCTGGCCCTGAGCTCACTATGGAGCCCAGGCAAGCCACTGCGAACTCAGCAATCCTCCTGCCTCTGCCTCCCGAGTGCTGGGATTACAGGCGTGAGCCACCACACCTAGCACTGTGGTATGCGGTATTGATTGCTGGTGGGCGTGAGTCTCCACACCCAGCATTGTTTGTGGTTACAGGGATCGAACTCAGGACCTTGCGCTTGAGAGGCAGGTGCTGGATCCACTGAGCTAACCCTCCGGCCCTGGTTATTATTATTATTTTTTGATAGCTTAGGCACCCTAACACTTCACAGACAAATATGCATACCATAACATGACCACCTTTTCAGTTATGCTGATAGTTTTGTGAATTAACTGTACCATGGACCGAAAGGTGATTCTCCTAACACAGGAGACCTATTTTCCCTGTATCATGTTTACACCATAAACTGGAATCAAATAGGACACACAGATTTATGTGGTGTGTGTGTGTGAGTGGTATTTGGAAATTTTTGAATTTTTAAGGTATGTCACATGAAATACAGTTTTTTCCCATCTTCTCAGGGAAAAAATGGACAATTGGGTGGTAGTGTGTCCAAACTCTTAAAGACTGCTAACAAGGAATCTTCAGCCTGAGCTTTGTGGTGTCTGGCTTCTTTAGAGGGATATGCATTCCTCATTTGCTATTATTTCCCATTCTGTTGTTAACACAGGAGCATGGCGCTTTCTTTAGAATGTTCAGCACACTTTTGTGTCCACACTTCTCTGCTAAGTGAGACAAAAAATACATGACCTAAAGGGCATATGTTTTTCATATAAAACTAGACTAACACATGATTTAATTGAGTCTGGGTATTCCACTCTGCCTTATGCAGTATATGAACAGATGACTCCTTTTTCTGCTAATTCTCTGATTTGCTAGCATCTTGAAAATTAAAGGTTAGCAGTCATGGTGAAATGGTCACTGACCATAAAGTTGGTCATACCTGTTTGATGTTTTGCTGTTCATTTTTTATTTTTGATGTTATCATGGTGAACAAATGATACTCAAAAGTCTTCAACAAGATTCCACCATTAGTCAGCATCAACTCAAAAAGTGACTATAATATGCCAAAAGACAAGGAAACAAAACCACTAGCCATGAATTTGATAGCAGTGAAACAAATGTTCCTTGTCAGCGAAATTACTGCAATTCCTTGTCTTGGAATGAGCAACCAAGTGCTTTGGGAAAACTAAGAATGGAAAATCATGCAGGTCTTTGAGGATCTGTTACATTTTGATACTGAGATAAGTGGAAAAGCATTCTAATTACAGTCTAAGTGGTGCAATTGAAGGCAAAAAAAAAAAAAAAGCCAAATAATTTGGAAGAGAAATTTCTGGCCAGAGAAAGCTACATGACCCACCCAAGCTTCAGGCAGAGATATCATTTAAGTTGTTCATCTGAGGTTGATTTTCTTTTTTTTTTTTTCTTTTTGCTATTGGTTCTCTTAAAAAGAATTGGAACTGGGCAGTAGTTAAAGCACAAAAAATAGATTTTATTGTGGGGCATGGTGGCTCACGCCTGTAATCCCAGCACTCAGGAGGCAGAGGGAGGAGGATTGCTGAGTTTGAGGCTTGCCTGGGCTACATAGTGAGCTCAGGGCCAGCCTGAACTACAAAGCAAGACCCTGTCTCAAAAGAAAAATAGATTTTATTTAGAAACTCTTGTAATAGGTGGAAAAAGACATTATAAAACTGGGCTCAATTCTAGGCACAGCAAGGACAAGTGGGGATGTATAGCCCAGAAACAATTGGCCAAGAGTAGGGCCAGTGAAGAGAATAGTACCAAGAAGAAACATCAAACGCAGGGAAATTTGGGAGGAGTGCTAAGGATTGAACCCAGGGCACATGCTTCCACTGAGCTATACCTCAAACCTTGAGAGGATTCTTACTAAAGTCAGGTGTGTCAACTTCATTGGATTAGAAAACATGTAGCAGAGTAGTAGAGCATGCCCCTGGTGTGTCTGGGCGCAGATGAGTCTGGGCGCAGATGACTGTATTACATACAGTCTCTCACACATTCCTCTCTGGCTCTGTTCCTCACTCTGTCCCTGGCTTCCAGGAACTAAGCAGCTTTGCTCTGGTACAGCCTTCTGCCATGTTGTTTCTGCCATGGACCGAATTCTCCCAAACCATGAGCTAAATTAAACCTCTCCTCCTTTAAGTTGTGAGTGTTGGGTATTGTGCCTCAGTGATGAGAAAGTTGACTAATACAACAGGCCAGCCTTGCTCATTTCTTAAGCAAGGAATTAATGCTAAATTGCTTAATTAAGGAATGAATGCTAAACTGACAATGCTTAATTAAGGAATTAATGCCAAAATGACAGAATTCTTGCTCTATCTGAATTCTTGCTACATTTGAGCTACTCAAGTTCAATCAGGAAAGGCCCCTGCGAAGGCCTGGTTGGGACAAGCTTGAAAAAGCTTGACTAACAGTTGGCCAAGGAGAGACTTTGTAAATAAAATAATGGTGCATCTTAATATCAATGATTTCTTAGATTCAATTAAATTTGGCAAAGCAATGACATGAAGAAGAGGAATTTATTGCTAATGCTAGTCATCCACCTGGTTTCTTTTGCTATCATCTACCTGCTTCTTCAAAAAAAAATTCCTCTCTTTCAAAATGCCAAGTGAAGGACAAATGGAGGCAAAATGCACAAAGGATATAACTCTTAAGAAGTAGTACATTCAATTCAAGTAGAAAATAGAATCCAACCTTGCTCAGTCTTGTTAAAGAACTCAGCAGCTCATGTTGCCTCAAGAAATAAATGCCACTGAAATCAAAGCACCAGAGATTCATAGTGCCCAGTATTTTCTAGATTAAAACAGGGCATTTTAAGAGAGCCTAACAGCTCATAGGCAGGTACAGCTGACGTGCTAGGTGAACTTGGTCTGCTGCCTTACATGCACCAAAACCTGCCATTCAAAACAGTGACACATTTATCCCTGTCAAGTGTTATTGCTTATATTACATGTCATGGGACAAATGTTTGCTATTAACAGATCTTTCATGAACAAGTTTTATCATTCGTTTTCTGTTCCACTTTAGCAATAATTTTAGATTTTGCCTCTAGGCCAGAAAGCTGAATTTATACCAAAGACATTTTTATTTTAGCTCTTGGGTCCCTAAATGAACACTTAAAAAAAAGGAATTGGGAAAATACATGTGAGAAGGAAAATATAATTTCTCTTTTCATGTTTCAAAAATAATTTAAAGTAATTCCAATCAACAAATAGCTGTTTGGTTCAACTGTCTTTCCAGAACATGAAATTCTAGCTTTGGTGTGATTAGAAATAAATTCTCTTCACTTAGCAAAGGGCCTTGTTCTTAATGCACATATCTGAGGACTTGCTTAGCCTTACCTGTGTACTCAAAAATACTATGATATGACCTCTGCATTCATTTGTTTATATTCTGTTTTTCACACTTAAAAACTGTGACATCAACTCAATAAATTGCTAGTGTGGAAATGACCTCTTTATAACCATTTAAGTAAAAATCTTTGACTGCTGTGCTTAATTAGCACATGCTTTATTGCTAAAACAGGATGAAAATGATTTTTTTTAAAACTCACCCATTCATACTTTTTTTTATCAGAAAGAAACAAGGGCTTAAGGTCAAAAAAAATATCTTGCCTCCAAAATCACTGTTTCACTAAGTTATCTATGTATCTTGAGGTCACACTCCTAAGCGGAATGAATAGGACACAGATGTGTAAATGCCTTTCACATTTTTCCAATAGTGAGATTTTGATGCTGGAGTTTTCAGCATGTCATTGGAACATACTTGAAAACCAAGTTAAAATAACCACTGCATTGCTGGGAAAAACTGCACTTATATAATAGAGGGCAAAAAGATATGAGAAGTTTAGTTGAGTGGAGCTCATCAACGTAGTTTTAGTGTTTTAAATTCAGAGCATTTTTAGAGTTTCCAGTGCAAAAAAACACAAACTTAAATGAGTGGATAATTCTTTACATGGTAGAGTGGGCAACTCAATAAATACTTGTTGGTAAAAGCTAAAGGCTATAGATGCACATATGCTTGTATGTGAATTATATGTACTACCTTTCAATAAAATTCAATTTTAAGGCATGTGCTTTGAATAATGTATTTAATATTACCCAATAAATGAACTCTATGGTAAACTTTAATAAGTAATTTATAAATGAATATTGTCAACTTTTAAGTACATTCAGTTGTACAACTCTCTATCATTTCCAGCTCAAATAATCTCTCTAAAACCTTGATAAACTGTTGGAAGAATCAGTGATAAGAAAGTAGAGAGTTAATCCCCAGGCAAAAGCTAAGTTAAAGCGCAGGAAGCTGCACCTTTATCAACCAAGAGAATGATGAAAATCTTTTTACTGGTTGCACATGGTTAAGGGACTATTCCTTTATTTATAGATATATTCCAGATATTTTTGCAGAAGAGGGTAAATTATATAAAATTTCAAAAGATGGAAGAAAGCCTTTTGTACAGAACAAAGAATAGCACCATATTCTAATTATTTCTAAAAGTTCTGAGGAAGCTCTCAGTGAATTAAAACGATTTTGAATTGGGAGGAATTTAGAAACTTTGAGTCTAAATCAGGTTGGTAGTGGAGACTTGATATATGGCAAACTAAATGGAGTCAAGGTTTGTCAGCCAGAGAGATTCACACTAAGGTTGCCAAGTTTCTTTGTTGTTTTTTTTTTTTTTTTTTTTTTTGAGGCAGGGTCTCGCTTTGTAGTTCAGGCTGGCCCTGAGCTCACTATGTAGCCCAGGCAAGCCTCGAACTCAGCAATCCTCCTGCCTCTGCCTCCCGAGTACTGGGATTACAGGCGTGAGCCACCACACCCGGCACTGTGGTATGTGGGCGTGATGGCTGGTGGGCGTGAGTCTCCACGCCCAGCATTGTATGTGGTTACCGGGGATCGAACTCAGGACCTTGCGCTTGTGAGGCAGGCGCTGGAACCACTGAGCTAACCCTCCGGCCCGCCAAGTTTCTTTGTTTAGCTTGAAAAAGACTCTCTTAATGACCAAACTTTACTCAGACTTCTCTGAGTCCTCTTTCTGTCTTGGTCATGCACTTGAGCTCTAGCACTGGCCTACTTTGTCTAGATTTAGCAAGAGTCCTATGGGTTGATTTACTGAAAATCTCCTACACTTGGTGTCTGGTCCCCCCCTTCCTGGTCAAACTCTTAATTCCCTCCCTCCATATTTTATTACTTGTCCCGCCTTCAGCAAGAATCCTATTGACTTTAGCTAGCAAAATCCCCATATTTGATATTTGCTTTTAATAATTTTCCATCCACTGACCTCCAGTCTCTGTTCCTTTGCCAGAAATCTCCATTTGTCTTTGCTGCATTTGTAGTTGAGTTAGAGCTCTTTCCTCTGCTGTACACCTTGCATTGTCATCTTCCCTCGTGAATAAAGTCTTCCTTACTGTCTTTAGCAAACACTCATCATGCATAATTATTTATTAAGATATAATTTATAAAGTGTAATTATTTAACAAGATATAAATATATTAATATAACTTTTATATAATAATTTACATTGTCAAATTAATTCTATATTAATTTCTATGCCAATCTAGTCATATAGAGATGTTACTTTATAATAGTTAACAGAATGAATAATGAAGACTCCCATTCGCAAATTTAAAATTTAGAGAACAGAAAACACTGTATTGGTAAATTGCATGTCAAAATTAATGTTTTTCCCTGTAATTCAGTGTATGTTATTCATTTATCTATTGGTTTTACCAAATTGTTCAAATGGCTTGTGGCACTGAATTTTTTTTTTTTTTTGAGACAGGGTTTCGCTTTTGTAGTTCAAGCTGGCCTTGAGTTCACTGTGTAGCAGGGCAAGCCTCGAGCTCAGCAATTCTCCTGCCTCTGCCTCCCAAGTGCTGGGATTACAGGCATGAGCCACCATGCTGGCAAAAATAAGTTTTAAAAAAGGGAATTCTGGATTCATTCTATTGAAATTATTTTTCTTGAATTGCAATAAATTGCTAAATTATTAACTCTGTACTAAATTTTAAGTCAATCTATCCATAACATTTCATATTTACCATGATAATATAAAGTAACGGTACATGTTGACAGTTACAGTACATGTTGACTCAGGGTCATGATATTATGGAAAATTTTTTAACAAAATAAATCAGGAAGGCTGTGCTCTGTTAAGTTCTGATTTAGTAGAACATAGCACTGATGTTGTAACAAAGACTCTTTCTTGACTGTTGGGAGGGACAGGTTCCTTGCTGTCTTCAAAAAAACATGAAAGAAGTCCACATGATTTTTAATCTATTTGGGGATCTACTGGTTTGCAGTCCAGAGACCTACTGAACTTAGTTCTGCTCTAAGCCATTCCTAAATTATTTTACAATGAAGCTAAAATTTAGAAATTAAAGGAAATCACAAGCGTTATTAAATCTGGCTCTTGAAAAAATATCTCAACCTTGCCTAGAGTATAATGCCAAGTACACGCTCAGTTAACTACAAGCAAATGGCGTATGCCTCAGTCATTTAGGGGGTTAAAAGTTGAATTATGTCCCACACCTACATTTAGGAACAAGAGGGGAGAACAGAAAGCATGTAAGCTCAGTCTCCTGGCTTTGCTGGCCAAGTGGATGTTGGGTTCATGTTGGCATTTATTGAACCAGGTGGTATGATAAGTACTGTAGAGGCTATAATGATAGAGATGTAACTTCTTTTGATGGCTATATTAACTGGACACGGAGAAAGATCACTCTTTAGAATGTTAGTATTTTGTTAAATGGCTCTGTTTTGACTTTACCCAGTTACTTCTTCTAAAAAAAAAATCTCTTCTCATTGAGAAATAACTATGTTATGTTTTGGATATTAAATGTTACCCAAAAGCTCCTTGTGGAAAGCACAGCTTTTAGTCCACAGCACCGTTAGATGTCAGAGACATTAGCAGGAAGTGAGGCCGCTGGAAATGTGCCCTTAAAGGAGACAGCAGAACACCAGCCTGTTCTGCCCTCTTTCTGCTCCATGGCCTTCATGAGATGAGCTGTTTTGGTTTGCCGTGTGCTCCCACCCTGACATTCTGCTTTACTAAAGCCCAAAGCCATGAAGACAGTGACTGTAGACTGAAACCTCTGAAAATGAGCCAAAAGATATTTCTCCTATCGATTATCTCAGATACATTGAAGTGGTAACAGGAAGCTGAGTAACACGATCTGGGTTATCTAGTTTTCCTCTCTAGAATTTCCCAGACTGTTCATATTACCTGTGACACTAAGCAGCGAATGTGAGGAGGGCAACACACAGAGAAGGAGCCATAAGGGCACATCCTTAGAGGTCTATGAGGCACGGCTGGGACAAAGGAAGGCCCCACTGCCCATCAGCTTCCTCCCAAATTGCCTGAGATAGTTCAGTTACCTAAGCAGCTTTAAAGTAGGGTTAATAAACACTAGTTATACATTCTAATGGCTCACAGATTCTACTACCTCTAAGAAAGTGAGGGTTTTGACTATACTAGGTTTGGGATCGTCAGGGACAGAGCAGGTTGACATGAGTGCCACTGCTTGTGCAATGTGAAAAGATAAAGGAGACCCATCAGCAACCTGGAAAAAAATCAGTCCACTTTCAAAGGTGACCACAGAGGTTCTCCACCAGCTTAGGAGTGAGAAAACTACCTCTGACCAGACCTCCTTCTCAAGAGAACCCCCTTGGCCTGTAACCTCTTTACAATCAACTTGACTTCTGGATCTACTGTATCCTCATTGACATGGACTCCAAATGATGATGCATTACTTCTTAATTTTTTTCCATTACTAGGGATTGAACTCAGGACGTGGCACTCACCACACTCAACTGCACTGCTGAGTTAATCCCCAGCCCAGTGATACATTACTTTTGACTTGAACTCACAACTAAATCAGTGAAGGAACTAAATCAATGAAGGAACTTTTGAATAAGAGTTTACTATACCTTATAGGTATCTGAAGGACAATTACAATAAAGTAAAGAAATTAAGTTATTTGGATTTTAGAGAATAATCCCCAACACTCCAAGGCCAATTCTTTCACCCTACCAGGGGCATCCTCCGACTCCTTCATGCCCTTCGAGGCTCGTACAGGTACCAGTCTCCAAACTGTGCTTGTGACTCTCTTAATACCAGAGATCACATCTGTTTTTCCTACATTCTTCATTGAATACTTTGTCATTGAATATTCTGCCTGGACCAGATGTTTAGGATATATCAGGAAACCAAAGAGACAAAACCAAAACACTCACTGAGCATAAAAACACACACAAACAAAAAACCTCCCCCCAAACCAGACAATAACAAAACATAATAAATAAATTTGGTTAGAATAAAACAAGTGTTATGGGAAAAAATAGACCAAGTCAAAGGGAAAGAGGAGTGGTCATGAGATCTCAGAGGCCGTAAAAAGAACTTTAGGCTCAGGGAAACCCACTAAATGATTTTGACCATAGGAGGGTCATAATTTAAACTTAAATTTTTGTCAAAAACCCACTTGCATTGCTGTGTTAAAAATAGACAATAGGGAGATGTGTTCATTACTTTTCTCTCATTTCTGAGACAAAATATCTGACACCCAAAGTTAGAGAGAGAGGGATTTACTTAGCACACAGTTTGTAGAGGGTTTCATCCATAATCATCTGACTCCAAGACAGTGTGGTAGAGTGGTGATAGATAGTTCATGGTGGCAGAAGATAGCAAAAGCAACAAGGGATTTTAACAGTGTCTTTCTTCCCCGTTTATCCCATTCAGACTACTGGGATTAGGGTGGTGCAAACCAGTCACTCACATGTAGTGGTTTAGTAATCATATGACCTTAATCTCAGCATTACACATTCCAGATTTCCACATTCTATCCCTGAAGAAGAAAGCCCCACCTCATCTGTATGAGAGTTTGGTGGCACATCTAAACACAAGCCACATCAGGAGGCCAGGTACTTGTGTGGGAGATTTTGCACTATTCTAGTCAAGAGACAATGGTGGATTAGACTGAGATGGTAGCAAGAGAGGTAATAGAGCCAGTCTCTGCGTGTATTTTGGAGGCAGAGACAATGGGATCTCCATTTTGCATAGAGAATGGCATGTGAATGAAAGAGAGGTTTAGGTCTTTCAGGCTGACCAACTGGAAATGTAGAGTTGCCAGTAGCTGATGTGGGGTGCAGTGGGTGGTACATGGTGGGGGATGCAATGTGAGTTCAGTTGCATGCAATGGCACTGGAAGTGCCAATGTGCTATTCATATCAAACACTGAACAGGAAGTTGGATGTACCATTTCTGGTTTAGGGTAATGGTTGGGCTAGAGAATATTGTTAGATGTATAATAATAATATTTACTAATGTATAGTAAATATTCATTGAATGAATTAATTTCAAGTGTTCCACTGTCCTGTTTTCTGTTGAGGGGTCTTCCACTTTTCCAGAGGACTGTCACAGATATACTGACTCTCTTTAAGGAAGACATTACTCTGTTTGATATCTGAGACAACACTGTCCAATATAGTAGAGCAAATCTAAAATATACATAAAGATATGAATATGAATTTATCTATAAAGTGCTTAGATGAAGGTATTTGTTGTTAGTTGGATGAGAAACTGTTATGATTTTTACCAGGTCATTGGACAAGTAGAGATTTTGACGGAGCCAAAAAAAAGTCACATGAGATGTCAGTCAGGGCACATGTCTCTGTTTTCTCAGAATTACCTTGCAGTGGATTTAGAGACTTAGACACCAGTAACATGAAATCAGAGGCCTCAAAGAGAACCCATAAATCAGTGTTTGACCTGAAAATATTCCCAGTAATTCAGAAAGGGCAGAGGTTACTGTCTGGGTTTCAGATCCTATAATCTAAACTTCTTTCTTTCCCCATTTTCTCCATTTTTTTCCTAGAAAATTTGTCCCTGTAGGAGGTAGCTTAGCTATTGGAAAAAATGGTCTCAATAAATTGTAAGAATACTGCGACATATCTTTGCTTTTTAAAAATGAAGCTTTCATAACCAGCCCAAAACCATGTAGGTCTTTGCAAACACAATATATTTCCACGAAAAGTAATTAAAGCAGCATGAAAAATCTACTAAATTGGTGGAGAACCTTTTAAACAGCCCAAAGAGTTTGTTTATAAATGTGGTTTTCTAGACAAGTGTGCAAGATTCTTTTCAAATAACTATTTGGATGATATTTTTGTGTAAAAATTAATTTCTCCTGGGATAAAATGGAGTTTTAGAAATACTTTTACACTAAGATTCATTTTGCCTGTCAGTAAGATTATGGGTTTATAGAACTATTTCTCTTAAATGGAAATTGGCCCATGAGAATATCATCTTGGTGAACTTAATTTAAAATATGCATTTTATTTGTACCATAGAATGGGTTGTTTTACATAATTTGTAGCAGAGATGGAGAAAAACAAAAATACATGCAGGGAAGAGTAGTTTAGCTGGATATTTTAAGAAATCAGTCTCACTAATCATGAATTCACTTTATGAGACTGCAATTTCCAAAGCGCAAACATGGGGTTCCATCACATATATCTGGGTGTGTCTACACATTTGTGTAATGTTTTTAAAAACACAATTCATTTTACAAAAGGAAAAACACAATATTGGTTGTGGAAGGAAACTATTTCAATGCAAAATCATTTTCTCACCCAGCCAGAAGAAAAGATTCAAAAAAATTGCTTCACAGCTTTGTTTTACTTCTACTCGGTCTTTCTTTCTGTTTTTATCCTAATAATTGTCCATGGGCTTTAACATGGTCTGATGCTTTGGATCACTTTTATTCCCAGGTACTTCATTTACTTATACATGAGTTTCTCAATGAAAACACCAGAAAACATTGCTTGAACTTGGTAGTAAGGATTCTTTCAGGTTTGCTCTATTTTCATTTGGATGTTATTAAGAGGAAAATGGATAGGACTGGAAAGCTAAATAGGTATCAAACTATATCAGCCAAAGTACAGTAATCAGAGCAACTCGTTGGAGCAAGTAAATAGATTTCAGCTTTAACATCATTTAAAATTTTTATGTGTGTTGATCCAACTCACAAGTTTAAATTCCTATGAATATATAAATTTGGAGGTAAACTATGATTTTCAAACTAGAAACGTGCTATTAGAAGACAGAAACACAAGTGGATCTGAAGTAAAGTCTGCACTCTGGGACAGTTTAGCTGAAACTGAGCTATCTCATGGAGGCCTTGCTTTGCAGAGGAGCTCAGGACAGTGGGCGTGGCTTTAAAAGAAACCTGGTCCGAGGCACAAGTCCTCCGTTGCTCCCTGTGTAGTTCAGGCTCGCTTTACTGGTAGCCAGAAGGTGTCCTAGAGTTCTGTGGAGGCCAGGCCTCCTAAGGCTGGGCCTTGCTTTCTTCAGGCCCGCTCGGCACCCAGCAGCCATGCGGATTCCCACTATGGTAGGCTCCTGGGAACCAAGCAGGTATCTGTGGGGGCCCTACTTGCTCATTGGTGAGTTTCCTACCATGGCACCTCTTTCCAGATTATTGCTTAAACTAGAATAGGTAGAAACTACAGAGAGGAAGAAAATGTTTTCCCCATCCCTCTCTTCTAGCTTCTTTACTTTCGTTTTACTTCAGGTGAGGCCCGAAAGGTACCTGGGGTACTAGATCACGAGAGAAGAAATGCCTAAAATAAAACCAGAAGATGCACTTCCTCTGTGTGTGTGTGTGTGTGTGTGTGTGTGTGTGTCTGTCTGTCTGTCTTTTCCACCCCCAAAACATCTCATTTGTCCCTCTGTCTAACAGAAGTGTTGCATCCTTTGACTGAGGTCACACATTTCTCCCATCCCTTGGGGTCTGGTGACCACCATTTGGTTCTCTTCTTCTATAAATTCAATTGTTTTGGATTATACATGTGAAAAAAATGTAGTAGTTGTCTCTCTGGGCATGGCTTATTTCATTTAACAAAATATTCTCTGGGTTCATCTATGCTGTTGTAAATGATAGAATTTCCTCCCTCTCCTCTCTGTCTCTCACTGTCCGTCTGTCTGTCTGTCTGTCTCTTCCTCTCTCTTTCTCCCCCTCCCTCCCAGGTACCATGAG